>PVIC010011013.1:0-42278 GCA_004025085.1 Thryonomys swinderianus
CACTGATCTCTTCTTTAATGAAGTCTTTCACTGAGGACAGTATCTCTGTTTTGATCTCAGAGATGAGTTCTGCTTTCCATTTTACTAGATCTGCTTTAGTTACCATCTCTAAGAGTCCTGGTGTTTGAGTTTCAGTTTGCCCTATTTCCCTTTTCTCTGAATTTCCCTGTGGTGGTGATCTTTGTGTCTGTTTTTTTGTGTATTTTCCCATTTCTACTCTTTCGTTGATTTTAATGCTCTTCTTTGACTGATGACGGGACAATGTTTGTTGCAGGTCTCTTTCTATTATCTGGGGCCCTTTGGAAGCAGCACTTTCCTGGGGGGGTCCTCCTTGAATCTTAATAACCCTTGAGAATTCTCACTCCTGACACATCATGGTAGGTATTTGAGCAGAACAATCACATCATGTTTGTTACCATAATACAATAAATGCCAATATCAGAATTAAACACAGTAAATAAGATAAAAATGTTTGTTAGATTCTATACTGGATACTTTGAGCTTATGAGTTACCTCTATGTCTGACTCCTCACTGCACAGCTCCGGGATACAGTGTGCTGCTGGGCGGCCTTCAGTCCCCTGGAAATGGACTGCACCCTGCAGCTGGGTCCGCGTGCTGCTCCCTCAGTCCACCGGAAGCAAGGCACGGTGGGGCCGTATCCCCTGGGTCCGGTCCGCCCGTGGCTGGTCCCTCAGTCTGCTGGAAGCACGGAATGGTGCACCCGCAGCTGCTGGGTTCGGTCTGCCTGCCGCTCGTTCCTCAGTCCACTGGAAGCACGGCATGGCGGGCCCGGAACTCCTGGGTCTGGTCCACCCGCCGCTCGTTCCCCAGTCCACTGGAAGCAAGGCATGGTGGGCCCGGAACTGCTGGGTCCGTTCCGCCTGCTGCTCGTTCCTCAGTCCTCTGGAAGCATGGCAAGGCAAGACGGGCCCGGAACTGCTGGGTCTGGTGCGCCCGCCACTCGTTCCCCAGTCCGCTGGTGTGCCCGGAACTGCTCGGTCTGGTCCGCCCGCCGCTCGTTCCTCAGTCCTCTGGAAGGACGGCAAGGCGGGCCCAGAACTGCTGGGTCTGGTCCGCCTGCCGCTCGTTCCCCAGTCCGCTGGAAACAGGGCACGGCGGGCCCGGAACTGCTGGGTCTGGTCCGCCCGCTGCTCAGAGCGGGTCCGGAATTGCTGGGTTCGGTCCGCCCGCCGCTTGTTCCCCAGTCCGCTGGAAACAGGGCATGGCGGGTCTGCAGCTGCTGGGTCAGGTCCACCTGCCGCTCGTTCCTCAATCCACTGGAAGCAAGGCAGAGCGGGTCCGAAACTGCTGGGTCTGGTCCGCCCGCCGCTCGTTCCCCAGTCCACTGGAAGCATGGCATGGCGTGCCCGCAGCTGCTGGGTCCAGCCCGCCTGCCGCTCGTTCCTCAGTCCGCTGGAAACATGGCACGGCGGGCCCGGCACTGCTGGGTCCGTTCCGCCCGCTGCTCGTTCCTCAGTCCTCTGGAAGCACAGTGAGGCGGGCCAGGAACTGCTGGGTCTGGTCCGCCTGCTGCTCGTTCCCCAGTCCGCTGGAAGCACGGCATGGCACGGCACGGCGGGCCCAGAACTGCTGGGTCTGGTCCGCCTGCTGCTCACAGCGGGCCCGGAACTGCTGGGTCCGGTCCGCCTGCCGCTCGTTCCTCAGTCTGCTGGAAACACGGCATGGCGGGCCCGCAGCTGCTGGGTCCGGTCCGCCCGCTGCTCGTTCCCCAGTCCGCTGGCTCCTTTCAATCTTATGTTATACTTTGCATCATCAAGCAGTTCTTGGATTTATTTCTCATGGACTCTTGCTGTTTTTAAATCTCTCCTTTCCTGGTCACTGATTGTCATCCCATTTTCTATGTCTGAGTTTCTGTCCTTACCCTCACTGCTCTTATTAACTAGACTTTCAATAGAGTTTTTCATCTCCTGGATTTCCATTTGACTTTGTTTATTAGATTATATTTGTTGTTTATGTTGGGATTTCATCAAATTCCTGTGCTTTGCTTTTTTTTTCTTTATCTGTGTCTTTCACCATGATCACTATCTCAGTTGTTATCTGAGAAATTATTTCTGACTTCACTTTTCCCAGTTCCTCTTTTTTTTTTTTTTTTTTTTTTTTTTTTTTTTTTTTTTTTTTTTTTTTTTTTTTTTGAGACAGGGTCTCACTTTGTACTTCAGGCTGGCCCTGAGCGCACTATGTAGCCCAGGCAAGCCTTGAACTCAGCAATCCTCCTGTCTCTGCCTCCTGAGTGCTGGGATTACAGGTGTGAGCCACTACACTGGCTCCCAGATCCTCTTTTGTTACCAGTTCAGGGACTCCAGGTGGATCACTTCCAGACTGTTCCATCTCACCCCTGAACTTCTCTTTGATGTTCTGCACATCTGGATTTGTGTCTTGTTTGAGTTTCTTCTTATTTCTATTTTTTTGTTGCTGTTAAAGTCTTTAGTTTGCTACTTGAAAATTGTTTGTTGTTAGAATCTTTATTTTTTAGAATTTGGAGCCTTTGCAAATCTTTACTTCTTAGATTGTCTTTCCAGTATAATTGGCCTTTGGGTCTGTAAAGGCCTTTATACAATTTGTTTTGATTAACTAGGAAAAGCAACTGGCTAGAACAATCAGGTCACCTTGGCCAAATTATACAATCAGCAATAACAATAGTATCAAATACAACTCAGGGAATGACAGATTGTGATAGCTATTATTTTGAAACCTTTAACTTCATAAACTAGATTTATGGTTACATCAAAGTCAAGGACCTGCCAGAAATATGTTTACAAACAGTAAGCCCTTCAATGCAACAGCTTTACCCTCTGGGAAGTAGACTTAGAGAGGGTTGAAGGGGTAGATGGCTAGGAAGACTGATTAGGAATGGGACTAGAGAACTCAGGAAGAGAGAAACAGGAACAGCAAGGGAGATAAGTGAGGAAGAAAAGTGAAGTAAAAAGAAAGAATAAAAAAAAAAGAGTTGGCTGCCAAGCAGGATCTACTATGGCTAGTATACAAAATGGGAAGCAGTATGCAGAGCTGAGTCCATTGACCTCAGTGAACCAGATGTAGTCTAGTGAGATTCAGTCAGGTTTCTGGTTGACAGCTTAGACTACAGGATTCCACTGAAGGTCTCACAATGGGTCACAGCCTCCCCTACCTTGTAGCAGGTCCTGCTCTTCACTCTTACAGTTGGCTTCAATTTTTGTAGAAAATTCTAAGAGACACTCTCTGCTCTTCACTGCTGTTCCAACTCATAGCAGTGGTTTTAAGGTCAACAATGCCTGTGGCACCCAGATCCCAGTGCTTCTTCAACATGAGATGTAGGGCAGTGGCAGCTGATTGGGCCCATGCTCTGATTGTAGTGGGATCGGAGAGGGTGTAACTGTCCAGCCACATTCATGAAATTTAAAAGAAATTTTTATGTAGCTCACATAAAACAATAATAGTGTAAAAATGACAGTTTTCCAAGTGTTTACTCAACCAATAAATCAGATTGCTTCTACAAAATATTTTTCATTTGCCTATGCTCAAAAAAACAGAGGTAAGATGAGTTGTGATCAACACAGAAAACATTATGAATTAGATTTTAATGATTACATATTTCATGGCTCTGAAACACTGCAAGAAATACAGGAAAGGAAGAACCTTTCATTTTGTTAGTGATCTGTCACTTTAGTTAGAGCATGATACTGGAAATACTCTACCTCCTACTCAGTAAGCTTCTGGAAGATCAGGAATTTCTGGAGGGGAAGGATTTAAACTAGGGAACATCTTCTCCCCTAGGCCACCTGTCTTATAAGATTTTCTCATTAAATTCACTGTTTTAGCTACTTGCCTTCTGTCTCATCAAGGCGATCACACAGTTGGTCCTTGGAAGAGAAGGGAATGGTAAGAAGTAACCAGATTACTTCATCTTCTTCCACAATAGTCACCCATAAATCACGAAAAGCCATATTATATGATATAGATGTGCCCATTACATTATGTAGGATATTGCACAAATATCAAAGCATTTATTCACCAGTTAGCCTCTCAATCCTTGCTTTTCTGATTTCTCATAGAAATCTCCATAATCCTTACCTCATGGGGTGGGTGTGAGAATTAAGTGGTATGATGGATATAAAATGTGCCATGTTGGCAGGAATGTAGATCACCCTCCTTAATTAGTCTGTATTGGGCCAAATTCTTTCTTTGAGAATGTATCTATCAGTAGTCCTAAGGCTTATTATTTAGGATTAAGGAATAAAGGTTTTAAGTCAATAGCTATGCCAAGGAAAGTTAAATAAAAATATCACTGACATCGTTCTGTAATATAACTTTCTGATTGCTATGTGATGAAATGATGTAGTTATCAACATAATCGTGATATAGAATAGCTTCAGCATAGTAACAATTTTACCGTCTCCTTCCCCCTTTCTCTCCCTTCCAACAATTCTGACTTCTGAAACTACTGGTCTCTTTTCTGTTCCAAAGTTTTTGGTTTTTATTTTCTGAATATCACATAAATTGAACCTTATGAATTTTAGACATTTACTTGCCAAAGAAACATTGACTTACCAAGGAAAACCAATTTAAGATTCATTCATGTTGTTGCATATATCAATTGTAGGTTTCTTTTCAATTGTATTTTAAACTTTTCTTTTTTTCATTTACTAGTTGAAGGACATTTGTATTTTGTCAAGCTTGAGAAGTTTTTGTGAAGATTAATTTGTATTTCTTTTGAATAAATAAGGAATAGAAAGATGAGTAATTTAAGTATCTTGTTAATATAAAAGAAGTTACAGTGCTTTTTATTTTTTGCAAAATAGTTGGAACATTTTGAATTTTTATCCATAAATGTACATGAGTTCAAGTTGTTATAACTTTGTCAATACCTGGCATTATTAGATTTTAACTCACCGAACATTCTGCTATGTAGTAGTAAAGTCTCATTGTAATAGGTACTAACTTAAATTACCCTCACTGAATAGCTTAATTTTCAACTATTGATAACTTTTAATGAAATATCTTTTGTTCATTTTTAAAACTGTTTATTGAGTTTTGAGAACTGTATATTTATTCATGATAAAACTCCTGTCAGACTTGTAATTTGCAAATGTTTTCTTCTAGTGTGTGATTTGTCTTCTCTTTCTCCTGATATTCTCTTTTGACAAGAAAAAGGCTTTTAAATTTTAACATATCAAATTTATAGTTCAATTTGTCATTTTAAAATTTTTATAGATTCCATTGAAGCATTCTATTAATCAGTATTTAATTGAGAAGCAGAAACAATAATCTATTTAGTGTGATGGACTACTGTGTAGGCTACCAAGCTGGAGACTCAAAGAAGTGTTTGTATTACATTTAAAGTCACAGCCATTAGGCTGAAGATCCAGAAAGGGACCAATATTGTAGTTCAAGATTGAATGTGGTTAGACACAGAGCTCGCACCAGTCTGGGAGATGTCAAATATTTATTGTGTTAAATCTTGTAGCAGTTAGATGAAACTCACTTATTGTATAGAAAAAAAAGTAATATTCAGCAACAGTTTGAAAAACGAGATATATTATGAAGCTCAGGGCAATTGAAACACAAAATTAACTATGGCAACTCTTGGCCACACCACATGTGAGAGATTTTTCTTTCATTTTTTCTTGAAGTTTTATTTATAGATTTATTTTGGAAAACCAGGTCAGTTTTAAAGTATTACTGAATTATGAAAGAAAAATATATTATCAATAGCAATAATATTCTAAATATAAAAATGTCAAAAAGATTTAAGAGATACTTATGCAATAAATTATAAAAGTCATTTAGAGACATAAAGGAGATCTAAGCAAACAGAGAAGACCTAAATAAAAACGTCTAAATAGGTAAATATTCATGAAAAGGAAAGCTTGGTATATAGTTAAAAATACATATTTCCTACAAATTAACCCATCTAGCTCTTCAAAATATCAAAAAGGATTTATCTCCATTTGCTTTTTTATGGAACCTATGAATCTTATTCCATAATTTAAATTAAAATATAAAAGAATAGCTAAGAATGCTCTGCAGAGACACCTTTCTAGAGAGAATTGTGCTTTTCAACTGCAACACAGAAATTCTGTCTGAGTTTCCAAACTTCAAGACAGAAACATCAACTCATGTGAATCTCCCTAAAAATTTTGGAAGTGCTGCTCCAAAAATCAACCATCTCTCTTTCTCTTATCTCCTTGTCTCTCTGTATGTCTCTGTATGTGTATATACACATACATAACTACAGTTGTGTTCATGTGCATCTTCCATTGGTTCTGTTTCTCTGGCAAATCCTTGTACAGAAGTATATGTAATAAAATTATATAGATATTCATGGCAAGATCATAATTTCTACTGATTGGAAAGCAGGTACATATGCTCCAGAAAATAGACGTTGTGGGCTTCAAATTTGCTGGTAGCTCCCCCCCCACACACTATTTATTAGTACATATAAAGATTAATAAATTCCAGCCAGGCAAATTTGTACATGCACATAACATACATTATTCATTATGGCCATTACCTCCTTGACTAACCATCCCCTTGGTTTCACATGTTTGAGGTTTATTTTTTTAATTCAGTTTATTGGTACATTTTAGATATATAATATGATCACATTCAACATTGAGAATTTCTCCTGTATATGATCAATTTTGATTTTCATTTTTCCCATTCCCTTGACCTCCCTACAACCCCTGTATAAGCTTTGTTTCCTTTATTTGTTTTTACTATCATATTTTTTCTTTATTTTCTTGTTTTTTTTAAATTGAATTCTTTTTGGTACAATTTATATACATCTTACAATCACATGTAACATTGGGGAATATGTACCAGTATATGACACAAGTTAATTTTCGTTTTATCCATATCCCCACCCACCCACACCTTCCCACCCCCTTTATACATATTCTTTTATTTTCTTTCTTTATCATATTTATTCCTTCCCTCATTACATCCCCACACCAAACTTTCTATGCAAATTTCTCACTCTATAAAAGCTGTCATATTTTCGAGAGCTCATTTGCATCTACAGGTGTTCATGTCAAAGGGAAGATCCAGAATATGCCTATGTGTGATCTATTGATTTCACTTATTAGTATATCCTCCAGATGTCTCCATTTGCACCTAAATGGATCGATCTTGTCATTCTTTATGGCAGAATAATACTCCATTATATAAAAAAAAAACACATTTTCTTTATCCACTCTCCAGTTGATGGACATTTGGGTTGTTTACAAGATTGAGCTATCACAAAGTCAGCTGTTATGAACAAGGGTGTACATCTGTCTTTCCAATGTGAGTTTTTAAGTGCTTTTGGGTATATTCCTAGCAAAGGGATAGCAGGGTCAAATGGGACCCCTATTCCTAGGTTTCTGTGAAATCTCCACACAGATCTCCACAATGGTTGCACAAGGCTGCAATCTCACCAACAGTGGAGAAGGGTTCCTTTCTCCCCAGAGCCATGCCAGCATTTATTGTTGATTGATTTTGTGATTGCGGCCATTCTTTGTGGAGTGAGATGAAATATCAGTGTTGTTTTCATTTGCATCTCTTGAATGACCAGTTATGTTGAACATTTCTTCACATGCTTCTTGGTTGCTTTGACTTCTGCCTCTGAGAAGTGTCTGTTCATTTCAGATGCCCATTTTTGAATTGGGTCTTTAAACTTGGGAAGGCTGATCTGTTTGAGTTCTTTATATATTGTAGATGATAGCCCTTTGTCTGATACACAGCTAGTAAAGATTTTTTCCCATGTTGTTGGTTGTCTTCTAGCAGTGCCAGCAACTTCTTTGGCTGTGCAGAAGCTTTTCAGTAGGATGAGGTCTCATTTGTGATTCTTTCTGCTAGTTCTTGTGCTATAGAGGTTTGATTCATAAAGTCTCTACCTAAGCCAATGTCTCCGAGAGTTTTACCTAGCCTGTTTTCCAGCAGGCTTATTGTTTCTGTTTTATTGTTTAAGTGTCATATTCACTGCAAGTTTACTTTTGTGCATGGTGTAATAGATAGGTCTACGTTTAGTTTTTGGCAGTGTAAAGCGCAATTTTTCCAGCAACATTTTTTTTTTTTTCTTTTTTGGAGACAGGGTCTCGCTTTGTAGTTCAGGCTGGCCCTGAGCTCACTATGGTGCCCAGGCAAGCCGCCGCGAACTCAGCAATCCTCCTGTCTCTGCCTACCGAGTGCTGGGATGACAGGCGTGAGCCACCACGCCCAGCATTATATGTGGTAACTGGGGATCCAACTCAGGTCCTTGCGCTTGCAAGGCAGGCGCCGGAACCACTGAGCTAACCCTCTGGCCCCCCAGCAACATTTTTTAAAGAGGCTGACTTTCTTCCATTGGGGATGTTTGGCTCCTTTGTCAATGATAAGGTGGCTTAGTGTATCTGGAATTGTTTCTGGGTCTTCTAATCTATTCCACTGTTCCTCAGGTCTATAACTTTGCCAGTACCATGCAGTTTTCATCACAGCGGCTTTATAGTAGAGTTTTAAATTGGGGCTTGTAATACTCCCTGCCATGTCATGGTTGCTTAGAATTGCTTTTGCTATTCTCTGTTTCTTGTGCGTGCAGATGAATTTTCTCTGGCTCTGTGAAGTATAATGTTGGAATTTCAATTGGAATTGCATTGAATGTATATAGTAGTTGTGGGAGTATAGCCATTTTGACGATGTTGGTTCTCCTGACCCAGGAACAAGGGATATCTTTCCACTTTCTGGTTTCCTTTTCTATCTCAGTTTTCAGAGTCCTATAGTTTTCAGAGTAGAGGTCTTTCACTTCCTTTGTTAGGTTGATTCCTAGGTATTTCATTTTTCTGGGTGCTACTGTGAAAGGGATTGACTCCCCAATTTCTCTTTCAGTGAGTTTGTTGTTTGTGTAGACAAAGGCTGTTGATTTTTGAGCATTGACCCTGTACCCAGCAACACTACCAAATTTAGTAATTAAGTCTAGCAGTCCTTTGGTTGACTTTTTAGGATCCTCTAGATAGAGTATCATATCATCAGCAAATAATGCCAGTTTAACTTCTTCCTTTCCTATTTTTATTCCTTTTAAATCTTTGTCCTGCCTGATTGCTATGGCTAATGTTTCCAGCACTATATTGACCAAGAGTGGTGACAATGGGCATCCTTGTCTCATTCCTGACCTTAATGTAAAAGGTTTCAGTTTTTGCCCATTGAGTATGATGCTGGCTGTTGGTCTCTCATAAATAGCTTGTATTAAATTGAGATAAGGTCCATCGATTCCAATTCTCTGTAGCGTTTTGATCTTAAATGGTTGTTGGATTTTGTCAAATCCTTTTGCTGTGTCTATTGAGGTAATCATATGGTTTTTGTCCTTGAGTCTGTTAATATAGTGTATTACATTAATTGATTTATGTATGTTGAACCAGCCTTGCATCCCTGGGATAAATCCGACTTGATCAGGGTGTATGATTTTCTTCAGAACTCTCTGTATTCTGTTTGCATTTATCTTATTGAGGATTTTTGGGTCAATGTTTATTAGAGAGATTGGCTTGTAGTTTTCTTTTTTGGTGGGGTCTTTCCCTGCCTTTGGAATCAAGGTGATGGTTGCTTCAAGGAATGATTTGGGGAGTACTGCTTCCCTTTCAATTTCATTAAAGAGATTGAGAAGTACTGCTATCAACTCTTCTTTAAAAGTTTTGTAAAATTCAGCAGTGATGCCGTCAGGTCAAGGGCTATTCTTTGTTGGTAGGTTTTTTATAAAATTTTCAATTTTCCTGATTGATATTAGGTTGTTTAACATTTTTGTATCCTCTTCTTTAAGCTTTGGAAATTCATATGCGTCTAGGATTCTATCCATTTATTCTAGATTTTCCATCTTCTTGGAGTATAGACTTTCAAAATATGTGTTTTTGATCCATTGGTCTCCTTCTGGGTCTGTGCTGATTTCCCCATTTTCCTTCCTTAAAGCATGGATTTGAGCCTTTTCCTTCCTTGGATAAGGTTGGCTAAGGGTCTGTCGAGCTTATTTATCCTTTTGAAGAACCAACTCTTTGATTCATTGATTCTTTGTTTTGTTCTCTTTGTCTCCATTGCATTAATTTCTGCTCTATTCCTTATAATTTCCTGTCTAGTATGTGGTTTGGGTTTGTTTTGCTCCTCTTTTTCTAGTTGTCTGAGGTTCATCATTAGATTGTTTATTTCAGTTTGCTCTATTTTCCGAGTGTATGCATTCACTGCTATGAATTTCCCTCGCAGAACTGCTTTCATTGTGTCCCATAACTCCTGTATGCTTTGCTGGGGTTGTCGTTTAGTTGTAGAAAGTGTTTAATTTCTTCTTTAATTTCTTTTGTTACCCATTGGTTGGTTAACAGAGTGTTGTTCAATTTCCATGTGTTTGTGATGATCTTGGATTTTCTTCTGCTATTCAGCTCCAGTTTCATGGCACTATGGTCTGATAGTATGCAGGGGATAACTTTGATTCCTTTGCATCTACTTAAGCTTGTTCTATGGATTAGAATGTGATCTATTTTGGAGAATGATCCATGAGCAGCTGAGAAGAAGGTATATTCTGGCTTTGAATGGTGAAAAATTCTGTAGGCTTCCAATAAGTCCCTTTGCTCCAAAGTTTGATTTAGCTCAAGTATTTCCTTATTGATTCTTTGTCCAGTTGACCTGTCAATTTGTGACAATGGAGTATTAAAATCCCCTACTACTATTGTATTCATGGGTAACTGGCTTTTCCTGTCCAGTAATGTTTGTTTTATATAGTTGGGTGCATTAGAGTTCAGTGCATAAATATTTATGATTGCTATTTATTTCTCTTGGATAGTTCCTTGTACAAGAATATAGTGACCTTATCTCTTCTAATCAGTTTGGTTTTGAAATCTCTTTTATCTGCAAAGAAGATAACCACTCCTGCTTTTTTGCAGTTTCCTGTGGCATGGAGGATTGTTTTCCAACTTTTGTTTTTAGTCTGTGGGTTTCCTTCTGAATTAGGTTTGTTTCCTGTATGCAGGAGATTGTAGGATCTTGCTTCTTGATCCAATCTGCTAGTCTGTGTCTTTTAATTGGCCCATTGGGCCCATTGACATTAATGTTTATGAGTTATATGGAGATATTCAGAGCTGACATGTTTCCCTGTTCTCGGTTCTTTTCTTCTTTGCTTTTCCCCTTTTCTATTTAGTTTCTTGTTTGCCCCAATGAATTCACTCTCCTGTGTCTCGTGGTTATGGAATGTTTTGTGTTTTTTTCCAAGATGTTCTTTAGGATGTTTTGGAGTGCAGGTTTCATATTTGTGAGGTTTTTCAGTGTTCTTTATCATGGACATATCTTATTTCCCCGTCTATTCTGAAAGATAGTTTTGCAGGATACAACAGTCTAGGTTGGAGGTTGTTTTCCTGCAATGATTGAAAAAGTTCCTTCCATGCTCTCCTTGTACTGATGTTTGTGTTGAAAAGTCTGCTGTGATCCTAATGAACTTCCCTTTGTAGGTGAATTTCTTCCTTTCTCTCACTGCTTTCAGCATTTCATTCTTTTGTTGTACATCTGGAACCTTGATTATTATGTGTCTAGGTGTAGATGTTTTTGTGTCACGGTGTTTTGGAGTCTGATAGGCCTCATTTATTTGTATGTCTATATCTTTTCCTGTGAAGTTTTCTGTTGCTATCTCTGACAATAGATTTTTTATGTCTTTTACACTGTCTCCTGCTTCCTCAGTGACTCCAATCAGTCTTATATTATATTTCTTTGAGTCATTTAGAAGCTGTTGAATTGATTTCTCATTGTCCCTTGCTCTTTTCCATAGATTATACCTTTCCTGCTCATTGGCTGCTATGCTGTCCTCTAGGTCTGAGATTCGGTTCTCTGCTTCATTCTTCCTACTGTGCAAGCTTTTGTTCTCCTTCATCATTTCCTGGAGCTCTGCTTGAAGCTGTTTAAAAGGTTCCATTGCTTCTGCTATCTTGGATTCTATCAGCTCACTGATCTTTTCTTTAATGATGTCTTTCACTGTGGACAGTAACTCTGTTTTGATATCAGAGATGAGTTCTGATTTCCATTTTACTAGTTCCAATCTCCAAGAGTCCTGGTGTTTGAGTTTCAGTTTGCCCTATTTCCCTTTTCTCTGAATTTCTCTGTGGTGTTTATCTTTGTGTCTGTTTTTTTTCTGTATTTTCTCATTTCTTCTCTTTCATTGTTATTAATGCTCTTCTTTGTCTGATGACAGGGCAATGTTTCCTGTAGGTCTCTTTCTATTATCTGGGGCCCTTTGGATGTAGCACTTTCCTGGGGGTTCCTCATTGAATCTGTAATGACCCTTGAGAGTTCTCACTTCTGACACATCATGTTAGGTATTTGAGCAGAACAATCACATCATGTTTGTTTCTATAATACAATAAATGCCAATGTCAATATTAAACACAGTAAATAAGATAAAAATTTTGTTAAATTCTATTCTGGAGACTTTGAGCTTTTGAGTTACCTCTATGTTTATATGCCAGAATTTAGAATTAATCAGCAATGTGTATACAACATACAGATCGTAAATGTAGCCCCTGAACCCTTTGGGGATAAAAGGTCACTGGGGAATCAGGGAGGTAGGGAGACAGGAGGAGAATGAAATAGGGTCAGCAGATTTGGGAAGATCACCTATACCCTAGAACGTCATGTATGCCAGCGGGTACTACAGGATAAAAGGGCATACATACAACAGTACCAAGTGTATGCTGTAAGACCATTGGAGGCTTTGCACAGCTTCTTATAATAGTACAGAATAAGAAATAGGGCAGCCTAAGAATGTTTTACTTCTGGGTATTGCTTCTGACAGGAAGATAGGAGAGGGTGTGCGGACAATAGGTGAACAGAGGGATCTAGGAGTAGATAGCAAAATAGAAGCTAGATCCCCCCCTTTTTTTTAATCTTGCCTGGTGTCTCCGTGTGGCTCCAGGAGCACGCTTCCTGTGGAGGGATGCAGCAGATTGCACCAGCTCCTCTAGGACCTGGGTCCTCACAATGCAGCTCCGTGGTGGGTTTGGGGCTGTGCAGAGTCCCTCGACCCTCCGTGGTGCAGCTGGCACCCAGGGTCTGTACCTCTCTCCTCACTGCACCGCTCTGGGATACAGTGGGCTGGTGGGTGGCCTTCAGTCCGCTGGGAAGGGACAGCACCCCGTAGCTGGGTCCTTGCCACTCCCTTTAGTCCGCCGGAAACGGACGGCAACCCGCAGCAGGGTCTGTGCTGCTCCCTTCAGTCCACCAGAAATGGATGACAGCCTCATGGAAGTAACTTATTTCCCCATCTATTCTGAAAGATAATTTTGCAGGATACAACAGTCTAGGTTGGAGGTTCTTTTCCTGCAATGCTTGAAATACTTCTCTCCATGCTTTCCTTGCATTGTTTGTTTTGAAAAGTCCACTGTGATCCTAATGGACTTCCCTTTGTAGGTGATTTTCTTCCTTTCACTGCTTTTAGTGTTTCATTCTTTTGTTGTATATCTGGAACCTTGATAATTATATGTCTAGGTGTAGATATTTTTATGTAATGGTGTTTTAGAGTCCGATAGGCCTCATTTATCTGTATGTCTATTTCTTTTCCAGTGAAGTTTTCTGTTGTTACCTCTGACAATAGCTTTTTTATGTCTTTTACACTGTCTCCTGCTTCCTCAGAGACTCCAATCAATCTTATATTATTTTTCTTACTGTCATCTAGAAGCTTTTGAATTTATTTCTTATGGTCCCTTGCTCTTTTCCATAGATTATACCTTTCCTGCTCATTGGCTGCTATGCTGTCCTCTAGGTCTGAGAATCGGTTCTCTACTTGTTTCATCCTACTATGGAAGCTTTTATTCTCCTTCATCATTCCCTGGAGCTCTGCTTGAAACTGTTTAAAATGTTCCATTTCTTCTGCTGTCTTGGATTATATCATCTCGCTGATCTCTTCTTTAATGATGTCTTTCACTGTTGACAGTATCCTTGTTTTGATCTCAGAGATGAGTTCTGATTTCCTTTTTCCTAGATCTGCTTTAGTTACCAACTCCAAGAGTCCTGGTGTTTGAATTTCAGTTTGCCCTATTTCTCTTTTCTCTGAATTTCCCTGTGGTCATGATCTTTGTGTCTCGTTTATTGTGTATTTTCTCATTTCTACTATTTCATTGTTATTAATGCTCTTCGTTGCCTGATGACAGGGCAATGTTTGTTGCAAGTCTCTTTCTATTATCTGGGGCCCTTTGGATGTGGCACTTTCCTGAGGGTCCTCCTTGAATCTGTAATGACCCTTGAGTGTTTTCAGTTCTGACACATCATGGGAGCAGTAGTATCACATCATGTTTGTTACCATAATACAATAAATGCCAATATCAGTATTAAACACAGTACATAAGATAAAAAGTTTTGTTAAATTCTATTCTGGAGACTTTGATGTTATGAGTTATCTGTATGTCTATATGCCAGAATTTAGAATTAATCAGCAATGTGTATACAACATACAGATTGCAAATGTAGCCCCCGAACCCTTTCGGGATAAGAATTCACTGGGGAATCAGGGAGGTAGGGGGACAAGAGGAAGGTAAAATAGGCTCAGCACCTGTACTCTAGAATCTCATATATGTCAGTGGGTAATAGAGGATAAAAAGGTGTATATAAAACAGTACCAACTGTATACTGTACGACCGTTGGAGACTTTGCACACCTTCATATAATAGTACAGGAAAAGAAATAGGGCGGCCTAAGAGTCTTTTACTTCTGGGTATTGCTTCTGACAGGAGTATAGGAGAGGGTGTGTGGACAAGAGGTGAATAGAGGGATGTAGGAGTAGATGGCAAAATAGAAGCTAGATTCCCCCCCCCACCCCGTTTTATCTTTCCTGGTCTCTCAGTGCAACTCTAGGACCATGCCTCCTGTGGAGGGACACAGGAGATGGCTTAGGCTCCTCTAGGACCTGGGTCCTCACAATGCAGCTCCTGGGTGGGCTTGGGGCTGGGCGGAGGCCCTCAACCTTCCTTGGTGGTGATGGAACCCAGGGTCCATCCCTGACTCTTCACTGCACAGCTCCGGGGTACAGTGGGCTGTTGGTCTGCCCTCAGTCTGCCACTACCGGAAATGGATCATGCCCGGTAGCTGAATCCGCACTGCTCTGGGATACAGTGGGCCTGTGGGTTCCCTCAGTCCGATGGAAACAGATGACTCCCGGTAGCCTAGTCCGCGTAGCTCCTGGGGTATAATGTGCCGGTGGGAGCCCCTCAATCTGCTGGAAAAAGATGGCCTCTGGTAACAGAGTCCGTGCTCCCGCCGGGGTACAGTGGGCCAGTGGGCAACCTTCAGTCTGCCGGAAATAGATGGCGCCCAGTAGCCAGTCTGAGCCGCTCCCGGATACAGTGGGCTGGTGGGCGCCCCTCAATCCGCCATAAACAGATGGTGCCTGGTAGCTGAGTCCACACTGCTCCAGTATACAGTGGGCCGGTGGGCGGCCCTCAGTCCAAGACATATTTTTTCTTTCTTGTGTTTACTTTCCACTATCCATCCCTTTTTTCCTTTTCCCTTTGAACATTTTGTTCCTATTTCACAATATCTGTCATACATTCTGGACCACATTTATACCTTCACTTTCTAATATTAAAGATAACAATACAGTATTTACACATCATTTGTGAGTATGGCCTCAAGGTGCATCTATTTAAGTATAAATGTCTCTAATTTATCATTCCATTTTATTAAAAATACATACATCATCTTTATGCAGTCTGTGGTTCTTTGGCATTTGGACTGTTTGAAAGATTAGGCTATTACAAACTGTGCTGATATAAACATGTGCACACTAATGTCACTGTAATATGATGCTTTTAATTCTTTTGTGTATATACCTGGCAAGGAAATTTCAATGTCAAATGGACCTCTAATCTTATGTTTTTGCTTTGTTTTGCAGTACTGGAGATTGAACTCCAGTCTTTGCTTCCAGTGTAGGTGTGGTACCACTTGAGCTAAATCCCCAGCCTTCTATTCTTTGTTTTTTGAGGAATCTCCACAATGATTTCCACTGTTTTGATCCCCCATTACATGCCCTTATCCCCTTTCCTACTCTCTCTTATTCTCTTTCTGTTTTCTAATGATAGCTTCCTTTCAAGTATCTTATCTTTTTAAAAATTGAATTCTTTATTGGTACAATTTATATCCATCTCACAGTCACACATAACATTGGGGAATTTGTACCAATATATGACACAAGTTAATTCTCATTTTTACCCATATCCTTACCCACCCACACCTCCCCACCCCCTATATACATACTCTTTTATTTATTCCTTCACTTCATTACATTCCCACACCAAATTTCCTTTGAAAATTTCCCATTCTACGAAAACTGTCATACTTTCTAGAGCTCATTTGCATCTATAGGTGCTCATATCTAAGAGAAGATCCAGTATTTGTATCTTATCTTTTTAAAATTCTATGTATTAAATGGAAAATGTGATTTATCTTTCTGAGTCTGATTTATTTTGCTTAAAGACTTTTCTTTTTATTTTTTTATTATTTACCTCAATATTCTATTATAAATTTAAAATGAGAAAAATACTGAAAATAAAACCCTTTAATGTTACAATTTGGGTCTGTCACCTTCTTCCCAAGACTGTGTGTTGAAAGCTTGGCCCCAGCTGGTAGTATCAGTGGTAGGTGGCAGAAAATTCAGCAATTAGAACCTACTTGAAGAAACAAGTCCCTTGGTTTTTTACTTTGAGTGGTATGATTTGGCCCAAATCCCACTCTGCGTCCTGCCTGCTATGAGGTGAGGGAGTAACTTCCCAGTCCCATCACCACAATGTTCTGCCTCACCTCAGGCTCCAAGTTATAGATCCTGTGGGACATGGGTGGGAACTTATAAAAATCTGAGCTAAAATAAGTCTTTGCTCTTTTAAGTTGTTTTTCTCAGATACTTTGTCATTGCCAAAGAAAACTAACATTTTATTTATCTCAAAGCAAAATGTCCTACCTGAATTTTAAGAGAAATATGAGCTCATATTAGCAAGTAAACAAAATCTTTTAATATCAGAAACTGACACTGTAGGTTAATAGTTCATTCATAATATGATGCAGAATGGTGATGTGATAAGAAGTTTCTTTGATGCTTGGTCTGTTCGTGTGTTCACCAGCTAACGCACATGACAGAGCCTTTGTTGCTAATGGCCAACAGCCAGTAGTTATGTTTTGCTCTTTTATTACTAGTCTTTTCTTTTATAAAAATAATCTTTATAGGTACATTCTATATACACATCATGCTCACACTCACTATTGGAAATTTGTACCAGTATATGACACAATTTAATTCTCATTTTTCCTATTCCTTTACCCATCCCACAACCCCCTAAATACATGAACTTTGTTTCCCTTTTTTTTTATTACCATCATACTTTTTCTTTACCCCCCATTACTCAACCCTCTACCACGTTTCCCTTTGAATATTTTCTATTTTAAATATCCGTCATACATTCTAGAAATCATTAACATCTGCAGTTTTTCATTTCTTACAGTGGGAAGCTGAGTTTTGAGTAACAGAAACCTGTCTTGGTTGTGCCTAAAACTTAGAAAATTGCAAGCCAAAAACTGGCCTATTGTTTTAAATGCCAAATCAGTTATATTTTCTGACTTCTTATTGTATGGCTGTAGATTCTTCTCTGAAAGGTATGGCTATATCAAATTCATATGTGTTAGGAATATGTTCAGTACATGAGAATAATTCACAATGAAGAAAGAAGTTGCCGTGTACAAATTTTCTATTTATCTAATGTCCTTTCACTTCTCTAAGGAGAGTTTGCATGAACATTAGCATATGGGAGTATGAGATTGGAATCTCTCAGTTTTGCACTTAATGTCATACATTTTTATCCATCTGGATGCAAATAAGATTTTATTGCTTGTGGTTGAATAACAATCATATATAAAGTATGCTTTTCTGATAATTTTTTTCTTGTTGATGGACTCCTAGATTGATTTTATATTTGAATTCTTGGAAATAGTCCAGGAGTGTATGTTGGAGTCCAAGAGTCCTTTATTGAGATGCTGACATTGTTTCATATATATATATATATATATACTCAAAATATGGCTTAACTGGATCACACATTATGCTATGTTTAGTTTTTTGAGGAACTACCATACTGTTTCCTCTTTTATATCCTTACCAGTGTGTATTATTTTAACTAAGATAATATAGTGGTTTTGAATTACAATCTCTCTGATAGTTAATCAAGTTGAACATTATTTCATAAATTTATTGTCATTAGAATTTATTCTTTTAAGAATGGTATATATGTATCCTTTGCTCATTTTAATTGGGTTATTTCCTTTTTGTTGTTTAGTTTTTAAAATTCTGCATATATTCTGAATATTGATCTTTTGTCAGATGAATAGTTTGCAAAATTGTTTCCCACTTTGTAAGAAGTTATTTCACTGTGCTGTTTATTTCCCAATGCAGGCCTTCTCAGTTTGATACAATCTCATTTGTCTACTTTTGCTTTGTTTTTTGTGCTTTGGGGGAATCTCATAAAAATCATTTCCTATACTGTTGTTCTAAAGTGTTTTCTCTATGTTTTATTCAAGTTTAAGTTTCATGTCTTTAATTATTTAGCCTATTTTGTGTTTAACTCCTGTATTGTGAATGGTAATGGGCTAACCTCAGTCTTTGGCTTGTGAATACCTAGTTTCCCTACCACTCTTTTTGAAAATACCGGTTTTCTCTAATGTATTTTTATTCAAGGCGCTCTATTCTGTTTCACTGACTGTGTGTTTTAACATGTTTTTAAAAATTATAGATTTTTAGTGTATCTTGAAATAAGATGCTACCTTCAGATTGTTTTTCACTAGAAATTACCTAGATCATTTAAGGTATTTCTCACTTTCATAAAAAATTTTTATAATGTTTTGCCTTTTCTATCAAGAATGTCATTGGTATATTGATGAGGCTTTCATTAAAACTTTAAGTTGCTTTGGGTAGTATGGACGTTTTAACAGTATCAGTTCTGCAAATCCATGAACACGGATGATCTCTCCATTTTGTGTATACATTTATCAACTTATTTTATCAGGGTTCTGTAATTTCTATTATAAAAGTCTGTTGTTTCTTAGCCAAATTGATCCCTAGATTTTGGTTTTTGTCATGTTAGTGAAATGTTTCATTTCATGATTTTTCTCCTTGCCTAGTTCTATATCTGAGAGGAAAATCTTTCAGCTTTTCTTTATATATTGTCATGGTGACAATGAGCCTATTATGCCCAGCCTTTATATTATAAACCTTATTTCTTCTCATTTTTGATCCTCTGGAACTTTGCTTGAGGTTGTTTAAAAGGCTCCATTACTTTTGTTATCTCAGATTCTATCATGTCCCTGATCTCTTCTTTAATCATATCTTTCACTGTGGACAGCATCTCTGTTTTCATCTCAGAGATCAGTTCTCATTTCTACTTTACTAGATCTTCTTTTGTTACCAGCTCATAGAGTCCTGGTGATTGAGCTTCAGTTTGCTCCATTTCCCCTTTCCCTGAGTTCTCTTGTAATGATCTTTGTATCCAGGTTCTTGAATTTTTTTCCTATTTCTATTGTGCTGGCCAGAGCTGAAAGTCACCACAGGACCTAGGCAGTGCTTACCCAGAGTTACCCAAATAGGAACAGAGATCCCATGGGCTACTGGTCTGGTCCAGATGGTAGGGACACTGGTGATGAATGAAACAGATTAGAAGATCCAGAAACAACTCCAGATACAGTAAACCACCTCATCATTAAAAAAGGAGCCAAATAAACTCAATGGAGGCAAGATAGCCTCTTAACAAGTGGCACTGGAAAAAATTGGGCTTTAACCTGCCAAAAGCTAAAGCTAGACCTATTGCTTTCAATGTGTACTAAATAAAAGTGGATTAGAGACATAAATATTAAAACAGAAACACTAAACCTTCTAGAGAACATGTTAGGTAAAACTCTTGGAGACTTTGGCTTAAGGACAGAATTTATGAACAAAACCCCTATAGCATGGAAACTACCAGAAGGAATCAACAAATAGGATTGCATTCTATTAAAAAAGCTTCTGCACAACAAAAGAAACCACTGGCAAAGTGAAAAGACATCCAACAATATGAGAAAAATTTTTTTCCAGCTGTTCCTCTGAGATTCCATCTCAATCCACAAAGAATGGCTGCTATCACAAAATTAGCCAGCAACAAATCCTGGAAAGGCTGAGGGGAGAAAGGAATCTTTCTCCACTGTTGGTGGGCCTGTAGACTGGTACAACCACTATGGAGATCAGTATGGGGATTTCTCAAAATCTAGGATTAGTGGTTCCATTTGATCCTGCTTTTCCCCTTCTAGGGATATATGTGAAAGAATTAAAAGATTCATATCACAGAAACATATGTGCCCCCATATTTATAGCAGCTCAGTTTATGATAGCTATTCTTGGAAGTGACCCAAATAAGCATCAAATCTAAACTGGATAAATAAAATATGCTTTTTAAAAAATAAAAATGGATTATAACTCTGCCATAAATAATTTTTCAGCAATTTCTGCCTAAAATCTCCTAAGTGTCATGATGTATTAGTCTTGGAGTTTCCAAGACTTGATACAGTATGCAAAATTTATTTAGATATTTGATAGATGTTTGATGAATGATTTAAAAAGCCCCAATACACAATACACTGATTTTCACAATTTTAAATTTCCCAGAGGGATTCTAGTTACAATATTTCAAATAATTACATTGTGTACATAGGTTGATAAATCATCCTCTATGCTAGGATAGCATATACACATAAATTGTTACATTTTTATTTTTCTTGGAAATTACATCAGTGCAATTTTAGTTTTATGAGGCAAATAGATGAGAAATACATAGATTAATATCATTCAAGGTAAATATTTTAATTACTAAACTTGATACATTAAACATTTTAATATATGTATTGTATAGTATACCAAGAACCAAAACCACTAATATGAGAAAAATGCAGGTTGGACATTGTGACCCACACCTGTGATTCCAGCACTTTGGAGCCAGAGGCAAGAGAATCACCATCAGCTAGAGAACACCTTGAGCTTCATAGTGAGTCAAGGTCAGTCTGAACTACAGGGTGAGACCCTGTCTCTATAGAAAAAAAAGAAAGATACATATATTATGTTCTTACAAGCAGCTTAATGCTAGCTAATGGTAAGGATAAATGTAAGGATTAAACCAAGTACAAAGAGGAAAACTTGGAGATGGAGAAAAACTTGCAGTGAGTGATACATGAAGGTGGTGCAAAAGTTTAAAACATCCAACCTTTCACTACCCTGGAACAGTTAACTTCTAACATTTTGTGAAATACATTTTCAGTCATTTTTCTCTGTACACTGAAACTGATGTACACCAAGACAAATTCATACATAGGTGTACAATTCCATTATCCATACTGTTCTGAGAAATGATTTTTTAACTTAAACTTTGTCATGTTCATCTTCAAGAGTGATTCCTCAATAAATAATTTATTTTCTGTTTTTTAATTCATTCATTCAGGATAGCTTTGAACTTGTAATGCTTCTGCCTCTGCTTCCTGAATGTTGGAATTATAGAAGTATTCCTCCGTGCCTGCTTTTATCTCAATGTATTTAATTCATCAATTATGTCCATGGTACTCTGAGTTTCAAAAACTCTTTAAGAAACACTACTTGCTATAATTTGTAGAAGTAATGAACCATTCTTCTGTACTAGTTACATAGAATATTTATACATTTAATTGATGTCATTATTTATAACAAGCCAAAAATTTTGGTAAATTTTTGCCCCAACATTTGTCACAAAGTAATACACAGAATAACCACTGATTCAAAACAAGATATCTTTGTAAATATTATTATAGCATTTTCTCCTCTATTTTGTTGATATGTTTTTAAGAGGATCTAAATAATGATTTGTGGAGAATGGAAAATTCTCTTTATTCTGATGTTGCCAAGGAAATTATCCTTTATACATTGTTCCTATTCAAGTATGCTTTCACAAGTAAGATTAAAACCTTTTTTATATTTAAGTTGCATTTATATTTGAGAGCCAAGTTCCACTGGTCTGATATTTTGTTATTTTTAATGTAATTCTTCAATTTATTTTCTAGCATTTTATTTAGTGTGTTTGTGTTTGTATTTATGAAGTTGCTCTGTGTTTCCTTTCTTATGTGTTAGCACTGATTTGGTAAAAAATGGGGGATTGGGCCGGAGGGTTAGCTCAGTGGTTCCGGCGCCTGCCTCGCAAGCGTAAGGACCTGAGTTCGATCCCCGGTTACCACATATAATGCTGGGCGTGGTGGCTCACGCCTGTAATCCCAGCACTCGGGAGGCAGAGACAGGAGGATTGCTGAGTTTGCGGCGGCTTGCCTGGGCACCATAGTGAGCTCAGGGCTAGCCTGAACTACAAAGCGAGACCCTGTCTCCAAAAAGTAAAAAAAAAAAAAAAAAAAAAAAAAAAAAAAAAAAAAAAAAAAAAAAAAAAAAAAAAAAATGGGGGATACTTTACAGTTGTATCTACTCTTAAATTCATAGCTGAATGCTCTGATTTTCTGTTACGTTTCTCACATGTGAGAACAATGAGACCTGGCAAAGCCGAAGGTCATGCCATTGGGGTGGGTGGAAGTATTTACACAGTTCCAAGCTTTACTGGTCCAGGGAGTGAGCTGCGACTGAAAACTAAGTAGTCCAGGTTGTTCTGAAAGTAGAATAAAATAAAAATTGTTTTATTACATCACTTTAGAGGAAAAAAAAAACCTTTTAGAAAAGGAAATTAATTTGTATTATTTTCACCAGGATGTCTATTTTTGTAAAAGTTACATTAAATGAGCAGGAAATAAAAAAGAGGTCTTGGGTCTAAGTGGTGTTTAATGCAATCATCCTTCTATTGTAGTTTTGTAAATGTTGCCTTTTTAAAAAATTTCTTTTTCTTTTATTTGAAGGCATTTTCATTTATATGAAACCTAGACTGAATGAGGAAAATGGTTCAAATTGTTAGAAATGTTTAAAATTTAAATTAGTGTTACATGGCAAACAATAAAAGTTAAATGTGTGCCTTTGTACAGATTTAAACATGACCAGCCCCAGGGGCTCACAGCTCTTTCAAACGTCGTTTCAGAATTTCAAGAAATGCCATGTGATTCGGAAGAATGCTCTGGATTTTGCAGTCACACGGATCTGGATGTGAGTCACACTCCTCCCACTTATTTTTTTTTCAAATATAGTTCACTATTCCTATACAAAAAGCAAAATCCCTAACATGAGACTGTTCTACAGATAAAATAACAGAATATACTTGAAAGTTTATGCTTAATGTCAATCTATTGCCTACTGCTACTTCCTTTCTGGGTTTATACACTGAAACTTCATCAACTTAGAGACACAGGTTTAAGATGCCTTTCTTTTTATTCCATAAAGAATGGCAAGTTTCATTCATTTATGTGCAAATGGATACACCTGGAGGACACACTAATGAGTGAAATAAATAGATCATAGATATGTAAATACCATATTTTTTCTATGATATGAGAACCTGTAGATTTTGTAAAATAGGAAATATTCAAAGGGAATGTGGTGGGGGAACATAATGAGGGAAAAGAATAAATATGATTTGGAAAGAAAAAAGAGCATGTATATAAGGGGCAGGGGGTTGTGGGTGGGTAGGGATATGGGTAGAAATGTGAATTAACTTCTGTCATATACTGGTACAAATTCCTGAATGTTGTGTATGACTGAGCTGTATATAAAATGTACCAATAAAGAATTAATTTTCGTTTATTTTGAGACAGGGTCTTGCTTTGTAGTTCAGGCTGGCTCTGAGCTCACTATGTAGTCCAGGCAAACCACAAACTCAGCAATCCTCCTGAGTTCTGGGATTACAGGTGTGAGCCACCACACCCGGCATTGTGGTATGTGGTATTGATTGCTGGTGGGCGTGAGTCTCCACGCCCAGCATTGTATGTGGTTACTGGGTATCGGGTATCGAACTCAGGACCACTGAGCTAACCCTCCGGCCCAAAGAATTAATTTTTTTTAAAAGTCTTTCTTTTTGTTCGATCCCATATGTTTCCTTAATAAATGTTAAGCAATGCCACTTATTAACACATTTGAGGAAATATGATTCTCACGTCTTTCCAGAAAGGGACTTTGTGTATAGAAGAGACTTTTGAGGAAGGGAGTATGCTAGAGAAAAGTCTGGCTACCTGAGTGACTGAAATTGTGGAATAGGAATACAGTTAATGGAATATTAAGCTTACAAATAAGAGGAACTGAAGGTTAAGGAAGAAAAACTAGAGAAAAAGGATAATAAATTTTGCCTCCTTTATAACATTCTAGTAACAATTACAATGAAAAGTTACCGAAATTTCTTCGTTTGACCATTAGACGCTGAGCTGTACAATAGATTGAGGAGATTATTTTTTTCCAAATATACAAAATGAAAAAAGTGCTGAAAATTTAGTAGGTTCCCAATGAAACTATTATTTAAATCATTATAAACCATGGGAGAAATCGCGCACTTTCATTTGAAAAAAAAAGACACAAAAACACATAACGACTTTTTTTTTTTTGTAGTAAGAAACTATTGTCTAGTCAGTTTCAAAAAATAGGACCACAAGAGCTAATGTGTTTGTCCACAGTCGGGAAGAAAGCTGATTTTGAAGGAAGAATGGAAATCTAAATTATATTACACTTCAAATATGACTTTTCACAATAAGCATAAAAACTGGATCTCAGAAAGTGAAAATTTTGTGTTTTTACTGAAAGACATTGTGACTTAAAATAATCATCAAACCAATTTAAAACACACAGTTTCTTTCAATCCAATTCTTTCACTTAGAACAATGTATCTTTGAACCAATATTAAGTATATTGATTTTCTTTGTGTGGTCCTACGGTGGGGAATAAAAATGTCCAAATGGTTGAGATATTATCTAGTTAATAATATTTCAAAATATACAGGTTACTAGAGACTGTTTATTGCAGCACCTTTACTTGATAGGCAAGGAGAAGAAACTCACAAACATTAGTTTACAAGATCAAGGACAGTGTTTATGTTCCCAAACCAATAGTAATCCAAGGGTCTTCTGAATCTCAGACTCATTTATTCCAGAAATATCAGTGGTTTTGTGAATGATTGAAAATCAGTTACAATTTTATTGAGACTTTAGATGAGATGGTCAATGATCAGATCATGAGCAGAAAAAATATGATTTAATTGCTTATTTTTATTTACTTAAGATAAAGTATGAATCTCTTATAATTTTTAATAAAAATTACAGGAGGAAATATACATTAATATTTTTATTTCTTTTCCATGAATTGATTGAAAGTGCTGGGATTGAACCTGGAACCCTCTTATTGAGCTATATTTCCAGACCCTTTTCTATATTTTTAATTAAATTCTTTATTAGTACAATTTATATACATCTCACAATCACACACAACATTGGGGAATTTGTACCAATGTATGACACAGTCAATTCTCATTCTTACCCATATCCCCACCCACCCACACCTCCCCACACCCTATATACATGATCTTTTATTTTCTCTCAGAATCATATTTATTCTTTCCCCTCATTACATCCTCACACCAAATTTCCTTTGGGAATTTCCCATTCTACAAAGACTGTCATACTTTTAGAGCTCATTTGCATCTACAGGTGCTCATATCAATGAGAAGATCCAGTATTTGCCTATCTGTGATCTACTGATTTCACTCATTAGCGTGTCCTCCAGGTGTATCCATTTGCACATAAATGAATCAATCTTGTCATTCTTCAAAAATAATACTCCACTTTATAAAAACAACAACAACAACAACAACAAAAACACATGTTCTTTATCCACTCTCCAGTTGATGGGCATTTGGGTTGTTTCCAAGATTGAGCTATCACAAACTGAGCTGCTATGAACAAGTGTACAACTGTCTTTCCAATGTGATTTTTAAAATTCTTTTGGGTATATTCCTAGAAGGGGGATACATTTTAAAATAAATTTTATTATTGGTATATGTTTGTGATACATGATAATTACATTTATCTTTGGGAATTATCAGATCTAGGTCATTATGTTTTCCCTTTCTTAGATCCTCATACCAACTCTACAAAGTCTACTTTTCTGTTGTTTAGCAGTTCTTACTTTTCCCTTTTTAATATTTATTTTGGTACAGTCACTAAGTTTCCCCTGCTGGCTTGAACTTGTGGTCCTTCTACCTCAATTTTCCAGAGAGCTGAAACCCCATGTATGTGTGGAGTGAACATGTATTGCTTTTTGCAAATTGTAAGCAATGTAAAAGATAATTAGTCTTCGTCTAATGTGGGGCTACAGTGGAAGGAGAAATAAAAGTGTATCTTGCATTTTTAACTAAGGAATCAATAAGACACTTTTTCTGTTCATTTGCTTTCACTATGCAGAATAACAGACTGCCTATTTTATTAGTAAAAGTAATTAACATTAATTTCTTCATTAGAAAGCTCTTTAGAAATCTGCACTTCACCAAAGAACTTTTCTTTTTCTTAAGAAATGGAATCATGGTTGGACCAAACATTTGAATTTAAAAGATAGGATTCAACAGGCTGAGCCACAGCATCTCATCATGTGATCTCCACCCCAGCATCTGGAGGAGGCACACTGGCTTCTAACTTCCTTAGCCCAAAACTGTACTGAGAATTCTCTATACAGTCCACTCGCATGACCCCATTTAACTGCAATGAAGGCTAGAAATGGAAGGCAGTATTTGAAATTTTGGAAGCATTAAGTGATTTTGGAATAACCACAGGCCATTGTATGATATCATTCTGCTCACACAGTGTAATGAAACTCTTGAGATAGAGCCTTGTATCAAGTACCAGTCAAAGTCAGAGATAATTGGAGAGAACAATAGATCAACCATTTTGGGGAACACTAAAGAAAGAAAAATGATATCTCTAACACAGTATTCTATCTTTTCACTTACCAACAAGAAATGTTAGGATTAATTTTATAATTAATCATTTATTTGTGTTTTGTAATTAATTGCATGTCTAAAAGCCCTTATGATCTTTTTACGCTTTAAATGAGAAAGCACTCCTGGTCTGTGAATGTCTACCTTCTGATCTTTACTCAGACCACAGTTTTCTGAGCCCAATTCTTTAATTATGTCAAGCTTGTTTCTGTTTTAGGGGTTTCATATTTTCTGATTATTCTACCTTGAATAACTTAGGGTTCAGGCTTTGGCTATTAGTCTTTTTATCTGAGCCCAAATACTGACACCCTAACTTCCTATGTAAAAGTTCATGTTGGGCCTTGTGTCATATTATTTAATAGTTAACACAGTTTGTTCAAATTAGCACATAGCCTAATTTAATATGTGATCCTTTATTGTTCTTAAAAGTAGTTGAGTCAGTGTTGGCTTCATTAGGATAGGGATTGTATGAGTCTTCTACTTTCTTCCATAATTCCTATCTGACATATGATAAAAGATCAACAAATAGTATTGGACTAAATTTATCAGTTAGAATATTTAATAGTTTGGAAATAATAGAGATGAGATTTTTTTCTTAGTTCTTGAAACCTGTTGCTCAGCATTATAAATATCATAAATGTATTTTACATTTCAAAATCTCTAACAATAAAAATATTCTCATCGTGAAAATTATAAGTATTTGAGATGGGGGATATTTTAATTAATTTGATTTAGTAATTCTATACTGTATTTGTGAATCATAACATCATTTTATACCCCATAAGGATGTATACTGATAACTGTTAATCTATAAAAACTAATAAAATTGATAAATTTTAAAAGTATAGAGGGATTTTGCACTCAAATTCAAAAATGAAGATTAAATTATATTTACATTTTAATTAAAGTATAATAAGTATTTGTGACTCATTAAACATTAAGATAATATTTGGAGGATATAAATCAATGCAATTTACTTTTCTTAGGTAATTCTTCTTAATGATTCAATTATTCTTTTTCTGTCTGACTTGAAAAAAATGGAACTTTCTGCATTCAAAATGTCCATGCTACTGATTCTTACACTTTCCACACTATCTTTCAGTTATTTCCACTACTAAATAATTACAAACTTCAGTCAAGTTTTGGTCTCCATTTCTAGGGGGGAATAGCCTGACACAAGTGGTAAAGGGAGAAGGCTAAGAGAAGACACGAGGTGAGCTGGGATGTTAGAATGTTCCTTTAATCTTTTTCTCCAGCATCTGACTTATTTATCAGAATTTAAAAAGCTAATTAACATATATACAGATTGAAAAACTAGTGACCAAAGAACATATAAAATGTGTAAAATGATTGTATTAAGTCAAGGTATACTTTTAGGTTATTCTCATTGAAATGTGTTTGTTCATGTACCAACTTCGCAGAGTGAATATAATTTTTTTTTTTACTGAAAACACACTGATATAAGTCAGAGAGAGAGAGAGAGAGAGAGAGAGAGAGAGAGAGAGAGAGAGATTTTGTTCATTGTCCTGGTGATTAAAATCCCTATATTGAGTTTAAAAGAGGGTTATGCAAAAAGTAAGATTCAAAATATATCGTGTACAGGTACACATTTCCAGTGAAGAATATGATTATAATGTATTCCTAAATTTTACTAATAAACTCGATATAATTAAAAAATTAAGAATTAAAAACAAGAGTGTTATGATCAGTTCTAACACAAGAGGATGATACAGTGTGAAAACTCTCCTAGAGGAGAAAATGTCTCAGTAGATAAGAATACTTTTGCTCAACCTGAAGATAAGGCATTTGAAAGATTAATGGGAGTAATGTCTTGAAGGGTGGTACTGAAGCCAGGAAGAAGGACAAAGAGAAACTTAGAGCTAAGAACCAAAGGCTCAATGTGAGAACAGAAACCTGTGGTTGACAAGATGGTTCTCATTTCCTGGAGTGGAAGAATAGAACACAGTTGAAGAAATAAAGCAGGGTTTTATGTCAAGGCAAAAGTCTTAAATCATCTGGACTTGTGATAACAGAATACTTGAGTGTAGATATTTCGTAAATACAGATATATTTTTTTAAATTTATTTCAGTGCTGGAGGTTGGTCTTATGCTTGCAGAGAGCCTAGTTTATGCTTCTCTGATGCTTCTTTGAACACAGCATTCTCCAGAATGAGCCAAACAGGGCATGCTACTCCTTTGTAAGTAAAAATGGGGAAAGGAAGAGATAATGAGACACAGAAAGGAGGCCTAAACCTGCTCTTTCATAATCAGCCCACTCCCATGATGACAGCATTGACATATTTATGCAGCTGTAATTCTTGTGCCCTGATTATATTCTAAGGGTGTCATCTCTTATTAATTTTACAGTAACAATGATATTTTAACAGTTTAGGGAGGGACACACCCTCAGACTATAGCAGCAAGACTGACAGCAACTGTGTCTACATCATCAGGTTTACTGGTCCAGATGCCTTGTGAAACCCAGACATTGTACAACCACTGGTGATATCAGCCAGAGTGTGATAGCACTTAACAGAGCTTTCTCTCTATTTTCCAGTGTGATGGAGTTTTATTTCTGGTAGCCAGACTAATTCCTATGATTAACTTATAGCAGGCTTGAAAATATTGTACAAGTTGTAAAGAGGAAGAAAATAGATTAAAAGGAAGAAACAGAAGCTGCAAGAATGAGTTGGTGTGTTCTAACAGGAGCCATGCCAGCAACTTTGGGATTTGATTTTGATCAGGGGCCTGGAATGTAAGGTTAGACAAGACAGGATTTACTGATCTAAGGGCCAGATTTGGGGCATGTAGAATTTAACAACCTGATAGAAATCTTAGTGGAATGGGTGCCATATTCCTAGGGTGAATTCTTGGCTCATGATGACATAAGTGGGATGGATTGAGTTTCTCTGGCAGACTGAAGAGGAAGGAATAAAGAGATTGAGAGAATTAACCCTGTATCCAGCAACGCTGTGGGGAGAAAGGAACCCTTCTCCATTGTTGGTGGGATTACAGACTTCTGCAACCATTGTGGAGATCAGTGTGGAGATTTCTCAGAAAACTAGGACTAGGGGTCCCATTTGACCCTGCTATCCCCCTGCTAGGAATATAACCAAAAGAATTTTAAAAATCACATTGGAAAGACAGATGTACAGTCTTGTTCATAGCAGCTCAGTTCGTGATAGCTCAATCTTGGAAACAACCCAAATGCCCATCAACTGGAGAGTGGATAAAGATGTTTTTTTGTTGTTGTTGTTGTTTGTTTTTTATAGAATGGAGTATTATCCTGCCATAAAGAATGACAAGATTGATTCATTTATGTGCAAATGGATACAGCTGGAGGGCACACTAATGAATGAAATAAATAGATCACAGATAGGCAAATACTGGATCTTCTCTTTGATATGAGCACCTGTAGATGCAAATGAGTTCTAGAAAGTATGACAGTCTTTGTAGAATGGGAAATTTCTAAAGGAAATTTGGTGTGAGGATGTAATGAGGGGAAGGAATAAATATGATTCTGAAAGAAAATAAAAGATCATGTATATAGGGTGTGGGGAGGTGTGGGTGGGTGGGGATATGGGTAAAAATGAGAATTTATTTGTGTCATATATTGGTACAAATTCCTCAATGTTGTGTGTGATTATGAGATATATATAAATTGTACCAATAAAGAATTCAATTAAAAAAAAGATTGACAGAAGTAGACAAGCTGATTTAGGTTTAAACACATTTGAAGAGGTCCTAAACCTCACAAAATAACTATATTTTGTGCAAATAAACACACCATTCTCTTAAACTGTCAGGAGCTCACTGTTGAGAGTCTTCCATCGTCACTGAATTGTTTTTTGTGACTCTCTTTTCAGGCTAGGGCTGAGAGTGGGATGGGTGTTGATGGAATTGGAGATTTGGGCTCTGATCTTAATCTAAAACAGAGATTTATTTACAAAAGTTGGAGACTACATTGTCAAAGAAAGTAGAAAAATTAGAGAGACCAGGGGTATACAAGGACATTGACCTATCAGGTGTTATGGGAACAGTTACCAGTATATGACAGTCCTAGTCACACACCACTGGGTGGTTACTGAGAGTTCTTTATTTACTGAGAGTACTTTAAACATTTGAAATAAGATGACAAGAGTGGAAAATAAAGAGGCAGAGGGTAATCACACCCATAAAAACTTGTGAACTCATTTCCAGATCCCAAACCAATACTTAATTCAGATCTTTTTATGCCATTTTTTCTAAGCATAAGAATCCAATCAAGAGGACTCTACTCTCATGATCTACTTACCTTTTACCACCAAATAGTCTCTCTCTGGCCATCAGGACTTCAACATATTATGTGATATGCATAGACATATAAACAGTATTGATTTTAAGTAGCTACTTCGTGATTGTGTATCTGTACTCACCAGAAAGCCTGTTTTGAGTTGGGCTTACTACACTAATAAAACAGATGAACACAGAACAGTTCACCATAAGATAGAAATGGTGCTATGCTGTTATAGCAGCACAGGACCAGGGAGCCCCGGTCAGCCACACAACCAGGAAGCACAGGGTTTTAAATGAAGTGTGTTTGGATGAAGGATCTTCTTTAAGAAACTTTACAGAACTAATCTGTCAAAGACTAAGCAGTAACTGTTGCAGTCAAACCATTTTATGGGTAATGCAGTGGAGTATGGGGTTGTCATAAGCTAGTAGTAACTGGATGATGTGAACTCTTAGAAAACCATCTTGGTCCTGAGCTTAAATATAGACATTTCAACAACTCCCAGGAATACACTCACGGTGAACTTCCATCTGTCCAAGTTCTATCACTAACTTTCTTTTGTTCCTAAGGAAGGCATAATCCTTAGTTCCTTAAATCCAAATAACTCACAAAATGAAAAGGGAAGATTACTGATGCATCATCTATATATTTTTCATAAAGGTGATTTAATGAAAAGTGATTTATGAGGAAAAGTAGCAGCTAGTTAACTTTGTTTCTTTCATCATTATCTTGTAGGTGGATGAGAGTATCTTTCTTTGCCCTTCTCTATTTAAAATTTTATTTTTAATAAGATAGGGATTTAAATTATTCAGAAATCATACTGTATGCCTACATTTATTAAGTTTTAAATTCCAGAACATCAAGTTCTAACAACCTCCTACTGGAAGTCAAGGCCAGGTACATACTCTGTTGGCAGAAGAGGCAAAAAGAAATTCCCTTGTTCTTAAGCAGAGTAGTCACCAGTGTCTGCCAAATACATCCCCAGCCAAAGTAGGGAAGCTATTTTCCCACACACACACCAATAGCATTTGGTACTTAGCCATATACTGTCTTTAAGTACCTCTTGTGTTCTTTGTTTATGTTGGTTTGATTTTTAGAGCTATATATACATGGTTGTTGAAGGCAATAAATGGTATGCTTATTCATATTATAAATCAAAAGCTTATTAATTTTTTCATACTATAAGTGGAAGGCATTTTTAAAATAACTGGGATATGTAGTTTTATTTTTTAATAAATATTATTGCTATTGGTATACTTTACATGTACATTATGATCCCATTCAATATTAAAAATTTGTACCTGTACTTTACATATTTTTTTTTGAGAAAGGGTCTCGCTTTGTAGTTCAGGCTGGCTCTGAGCTCACTATGTAGCCCAGGCAAGCCTCAAACTCAGCAATCCTCCTGTCTCTGCCTCCCGAGTGCTGAGATTACAGGCGTGAGCCACCACGCCCAGCTTTACATATTTTGATTATCATTTTTTACCTTTCTCCTGCCCATCTAATCACCTTCCAACCCCCTGTCTACATAAGCTTTGTTTCCCTTTTTTATTATTAATTTTTGTCTTTCCCTTCTTTATTTTCTTCTACACCATTTTCTTTTTCACTTTCAACATTTTCTTGTTATTTAACACTATCTATCATACATCTTGGTCTTCATTTACCTTTTAGTTTCACATACTAGAGAAATGATATGGTATTTACACATTTGTTTCCTATTTATTTCACTTATAGGTATGTCTTCAAGGTATATCATTTTAGGTATTGACTCAAACTTATCATTCTTTGTGGCTGAGTAATACTCCATTTTACTTTTCAAAAACACATCTTTATCCAGTCTCTAGTTGATGGGCATTTGGGGTGTTTCTGAGATTTAGCTATTGCAAACTGTGCTGCTATAAACATGGGTCCACATAAGTCATTGTGGAATGATTCTTTCACGTATAGACATAGCAGGGAAATAACAGGGTCAAATGGGACCTCTAAACTGATGTTTTGAGTAATGTCCACACTGCTTTCCATAGTAGTTGCACCAGTATACATTCTTACCAACAATAGAGAAGGGTTCAATTCTCCCAAATGTCCCACCATAATTGTCTTTGTTGATTTCTTTATAGCAGTCATTCTTTGTGGAGTGAGATGGAATCTCAGTGTTGTTCATTTGACTCTTTCAAATGACCAGTGATATTGAACATATTTTCATTCACTTCTTTGCTGTCTTTATTTCTTCATCTGAAAAATGTCTGTGCATTTCTCTGTTGACATCTTCTCTTGCTGTCCAGAAGGATTTTAATAAGATGAGATCCCAATTGTTGATTCTTTCTGTTAGATTCCATGCTGCTGAGGTTTTGTACATGAAGTCTTTCCCTATGCCAATGTCTCCAAGAGTTCTACCTAACTTATTTTGCAGCAGGTTCAGTGTTCCTGTTTTAGTAGTTAGGGCTATAATCCATTTTGACTTTAGCTTGGTGCATGAAGAAAGACTTAGATCTAGCTAAAACTGACACAGTTTTTCCAACACCATTTGATAAAGAGGTTATCTTTTCTTTATTGAAGATGATGGCTCCTTGGTCAAAGATGGTGTGGATAAGTATATCTCAGATTGTTTCTGGATATTCCAGATATTTCTGGTTATTCTAGTCTGTCCCAGTAATCCTTATGTCTGCTTCTTTGTCAGTACAATGGAATGTGTGAATATAGATAATGACATACCATGAGAGGTGTAATCAAAGTAAAAAAAAATATTTTTCATATTCATTTTACGCACATAGCCTGATCCAATGTTAAGCAGTGTGCTAATAATGTGTGTGAAAGAAAGTTTTATGGCTTAGAATTTTCTACTTATGATGTCATATTTGATTTCAAAAATTTTGGCTCTCAGAGAATTTTGGATTTCTGAATTTTGGATGATAAGTGACTAATCTATATCCATTTTTTCATGTATCATTCTTGTTAGCAACATGTACATTCTTAACTCCATTTTTCCCTTCATCATTATTTACTCCTATGCCCCATTACCCTTTGAATATGTACTACACTTGATCTTAGCCAAAAGGGTGAGAAGCAATAGCCCTTTGAGTATTACTATTTCACAATATCAACCATGCATTCTAGAACACATTTATAACTTCAGCTTCTCATATCAGAGAAAATATGCAATATTTGCACGTCTGTGACCTATTTATTTCATTTATGAGTATGTTCTGATGGTACATCCACTTGAGTATAAATGATTCAATCCCATCATTCTTTATGGCAGAGTAATACTCCATTTTATTTAAAAAAAAAAAAACCACATCTTCTTTATCCAGTCTAGAGTTGATGGGCATTTGGGTTGTTTCCAAGATTTAGCTATCACAAAATGAGCTGCTATAAACATGGGTGCACATATGTCACTGTGATAGGAATCTTGTAAATCTTTTGGGTATATCCCCAGCAGGGGAATAGCAGGGTCAAATGGAACTTCTAATCCTAGTTTTTTGAGGAATCTCCACACCGATCTCCATAATAGCTGTACTAGTCTACCTTCCCACCAACAGTGGGGAAGGGTTCCTTTTGCTCCACAACCTCACCAGAATTTGTTGCTGTCTAATTTTGAGATAGCAACCATTCTTTGTGGAGTAAGACAAATCTCAGAGTTGTTTTCATCTGCATCTCTCAAATGGCCAGTGAACACATCCATTCTTGACATGGAATGTAGCTGTTGACTGATTTCTCCCTTATGTTTTTTACAGAGGAAATACAGCAAGCAAGTGGTTGAACTGAAAATAATATAATCTTATCCAAAATGGTAGAAATCAAGTTGAATCATGACAATTGTTAGCTTATATATGACTCTCATTAATAACATTTTTCATTTCTTTTTTCTCTATTACCATCAAGTTCACCATCTTCACTTTATAATTACCATCTCTTAGAGAGTGTTGTTAGGGAACTACAAAAGGCTAGAAAGTCAAAATGTATATTACATGAAAAGTCACTGTTCTTTTGCTCTTGTCATTTCAGATGGTTGATCCAAATGATACACACACTTGACTTTTGCTTAAGTGATGTAAAATGCATTCATTTTCTTTCTTTTTTTTTTTTTTTTTTTTTTTTTTTTTTTTTTTTTTTTTTTTTTTTTTTTTTTTTTTTTTTTTTTTTTTTTTTTTTTTTGCTTTTTTGGAGACAGGGTCTTGCTTTGTAGTTCAGGCTGGTCCTGAGCTCACTATGGTGCCCAGGCAAGCCGCCACGAACTCAGCAATCCTCCTGTCTCTGCCTCCCGAGTGCTGGGATTACAGGCGTGAGCCACCACACCCAGCATTATATGTGGTAACCAGGGATCGAACTCAGGTCCTTATACTTGCGAGGCAGGCGCCGGAACCACTGAGCTAACCCTCTGGCCCAATGCATTCATTTTCAATTCTCATGGAACTAAATGCAAAGAATCAGCATTTAAGAAAAAATGATTATAGAGAAGAAATGTGTTTAACATAAGTGGCTATAAATGTTCCATATCTGAGTACTAAAGCAAGCCAATTATGAGAGGAAACTGAGGAAAAAAACATCAGAAAATACTGTTCTAGGAGATGAAGGGTGATGTGTACTGTGCTTATATGCAGACAGGACTCAGGTATGGACCTGGGCGCCATTCCTATCACATTGCAGAGGGCTGAGGCCTGCTGACTGGCCCTGCTTCCCCCCAGAGCCATGCACAGGGGATTCAGGTACATACCCCAGGCATCATTCCATTCCTGGAGTGGAGGACTGAGGCCTGCTGAACGGCCCCTCCCCACCCCGAAGTTGTGCGCACAGGACTCAGGCACAACCCTGGGGCCATCCCCACCATGGAGGATTGAGGCCTGCTGGTTGGTCCCCACTCCACCCCAGAGCTGCATCTATAGGACTCAGGTCGCCGACCCTGGGCACCATTCCCAGCTCAGAGGACTGTGGTCTGCCAGCTGGCCCCAACTCCACCCCAGAGCTGTGTTGTGAAGACCCAGGACTGAGAGGATCCAGAGCCATTTCCTTCCTCCTTTCACAACAGGCAAGATATATGTATCTGTGTGTGTGTGTGTGTGTGTGTGTGTGTGTGTATAAATAAATGAATCTAGCTTGTATTTTGCCATCTACTCCTAGACCCCTCTATGCACCTCTTGTCCCCACACCCTCTCCTATCTTCCTGTCAGAAGCAATATCCAAAAGTAAAAAACTCTTAGGCTGTCTTATTTCTTCTGTACTATTATAAGAGGGGTGCAAAGTCTCCAACAGTCTTACAGCAAACAGTTGGTTCTGTTTTATATACGTACTTTTATCCTCTGTTACCCACTGACATAGATGAGGTTCTCGAATCTAGTTGATCTTCGTAAATCTGCTAATCCTATTTCACTCTCCTCCTGTCTCCCTACCTCCATGATTCCTCAGGGGCCTTTTATCCCCAAAGGGTTGGGGGGGTACATTTACAATCTACATGTTGTATACACATTACTGATCAATTCTAAATTTGGTATATGAACATCGAGGTAACTCATGAGCTCAAAGTCTTCAGAACAGAGATTAGCAAAACTTTTCATTTTATTTACTCTGTTTAATGTTGATATTGGCACTGATTGTATTATGGTAACAAAGATGATGTGATTGTTCTGCTCAAATACTGCCCGTGATGTGTAAGAACAGAGAACTTTCAAGGGTCATTACAGATTCAAGGAGTACACCCCAGGAAGGTGCCATATACAAAGGCCCCAGATAATAGAAAGAAAGAGGACTGCAACAAAAATTGCTCTGTCATCAGGCAAAGAATCAAATGAATAGCATTAGTAACAAAAAAAAAGAGTAGAAATGAGAAAATATACAAAAAAACCCTCAAATATCACCACCACAGGGAAATTCAGAGAAAAGGGAAATAGGGCAATCTGAAACTCAAACACCAGGAATCTTGGAGATGGCAACTAAAGCAGATCTAGTAAAACGAAAATCAGAACTCATCACTGAGATCAAAACAGGGATACTGTCCACAGTGAAAGACATCATTAAAGAAGAGATCAGCAAGATGATAGAATCCAAGACAGCAAAAGCAATGGAACCTTTTAAACAGCTTCAAGCAGAGCTCCAGGTAAAGATGAAGGAGAATTAAACTTGCGAAGTAGGATGAATGAAGCAAAGAAATGTATCTCAGACCTAGAGGACAGCATAGCAGCCAACGAGCAGGAAAGATATAATCTATGAAAAAGAGCAAGGGACCATGAGAAATTGATCCAACAGCTTCTACATGACTCAAAGAAAAATAATGTAAGACTGATTGAGTACACCAAGGAAGCAAGAGACAGTGTAAAAGACATAAAAAAAAAAAGCTACTGCCAGAGATAACAATAGAAAATTTCACAGGAAATGAAATAGACATACAGATAAATGAGGCCTATAGGACCCCAAAATGCCATGACATAAAAATATCTGCACCTAGACATTTAGTTATTGAGGTTCCAGATGTACAACAAAAGAATGAAATATTGAAAGCACTGAGAGAAAGGAAGAAAATCACCTACAAAAGGAAGCCCACTAGGATCACAGCAGACTTTTCAACACAAACACAATGGAAAGAGAGCCTGGAGGGAAGTATTTCAAGCATTGCAGGAAAACAACATCCAACCCACACTATTGGATCTCACAAAACTATCTTTCAGAATAAATGGGGAAATAAGATACTTCTATGATAAAGAATATCTGAAAAACTTCACAAATACAAAACTGCACGCCAAAACATCCTAAAGAACATCTTGGAAGAAAACACAGGAAATTCCATACCCACGAGACCCAGGAGAGTGAATTCAATGGGACAAACAAGAAACTAAATAGAAAGGGGGTGTGGGACCAACGAAAAAAAGAACCAAGAACAGGGAAAAATGGCAGCTCTGAATATGTCCATATCAGTCATAACCATTAATGTCAATGGAATCGATGGACCAATTAAAAGACACAGACTAGCAGATCGAATCAAGAAGCAAGATCCTACAATCTGCTGCATACAGGACACACACTTAATTCACAAGGAAACATATAAACTGAAATAAATGGTTGGAAAACAATCCTCCATGCCACAGGAAACTGCAGAAAAGCAGGAGTGACTATCTTGTTTGCAGATAAAATAGATTTCAAACCCATACTTATTAAAAGAGATAAAGAGGGTCACTATATTCTCTTATAGGGAACAACCCTTGAGAAAGAAATAACAATCATAAAAATCTATGCACCATACTGTAATGCATGCAAGTATATAAAATAAACATTACTGGACAGGAAAAGCCAGTTATCCATGAATACAATAGTAGTAGGGGATTTAAATACTCCATCGTCACAAATTGACAGATCAACTGGACAAAGAATCAATAAGGAAATACTTGAGCTAAATCAAACTTTTGAGCAAATGGAAATAATAGATGTCTACAGAATTTTTCACCCTATAAAGCAAGAATATACCTTCTTCTGAGCTGCTCATGGATCATTCTCCAAAATATATCACATTCTAGTCCATAGAACAGGTTTAAGTAAATGCAAAGGAGTCAGTGTTATACCCTGCATACTATTAGACCATTGTGCCTTGAAACTGGAGCTGAATAGCAAAGGAAATTCCAAGATCCTCACAAACACAGGGAAATTGAAGAACACTCTGTTGACCAGCCAATGGACCACAAAAGAAATTAAAGAAGAAATTAAATGGTTTCTACAACTAAACAACCCCAGCACAACATACAGGAATTTACAGGACACAATGAAAGCAGTTCTGCAAGGGAAATTCATAGCAGTGAATGCCTACACTCGGAAAATAGAGCAAACTGAAATAAACACTCTAATGATGAACCTCAGACAATTAGAAAAAGAGGAGCAAAACAAACTCAAAGCACATACTAGAGAGGAAATTATAAGGATCAGAGTAAAAAATTAATGCCATGGAGACAAAGAGAACAGTACAAAGAATCAATGAATCAAAGAGTTGTTTCTTTGAAAGGATAAATAAAATCAACAGACCCTTAGCCAACCTTATCAAACAAAGGAAGGAAAAGGCTCAAATCCATGCTATAAGGAAGGAAAATGGGAAAATCAGCACAGACCAGAAGTCCAAAGGATAATAAACACATACTTTGAAAATCCATACTTCAAGAAGATGGAAAATCTAGAAGAAATGGATAGATTCCTAGACACATATGAACTTCCAAAGCTGAAAGAAGAGGATATAAAAATGTTAAACAACCCGATATCAATCTGGGAAATTGAAAATGTAATTTTAAAAACCTACCAACAAAGAAAAGCCCTGGTCCTGATGGCTTCACTGCTGAATTCTACAAAACTTTTAAAGAAGAGTTAATGCCAGTACTTCTTAATCTTTTTAATGAAATCAAAAGGGAAGTAGTCCTCCCCAAATCATTCCTTGAAGCAACTATTACCTTGATCCCAAAGGCAGGGAAAGACCCAACCAAAAAAGAAAACTACATGCCAATCTCTCTAATGAACATTGATGAAAAATTCCTCAATAAAATACTGGTGACCAGAATACAGAGAGTTATCAAGAAAATCATACACCCTAGTCAGTTGGATTAATCCCAGGGATGCAAGGCTGGTTCAACACATACAAATCAATTAATGGAATACATTATATTAATAGACTCAAGGACAAAAAATCATATGATTATCTCAATAGACACAGAAAAAGCATTTGACAAAATCAACACCCGTGTATGATCAAAACCCCAGAGAGTCAGAATCAATGGACTTTATCTCAATTTAATACAAGCTGTTTATGAAAAACCAACAGCCAGAATCATACATAATGGGCAAAAACTGAAATCTTTTACACTAAGATCAGTAACAAGACAAGGGTGCCCATTGTCACCACTCTTGTTCAATATGGTGCTGGAAACATTAGGCATAGCAATCAAGCAGGACAAAGATATAAAAGGAATAAAGATAGGAAAGGAAGAAGTTAAAACTGTCATTATTTGTTGATGATATGATACTCGGAGGATCCTAAAAACTCAACCAAAAGACTGCTAGACTTAATTACCAAATTTAGTAGTGTTGCTGGATACAGGGTTAATGCTCAAAACTCAACAGCCATTGTCTACACGAACAATATACTCACTGAAAGAGAAATTGGGGAGTCAATCCCTTTCACAATAGCACCCAGAAAAATGAAATATGTAGGAATCAACCTAACAAAGTAAGTGAAAGGCTTAAACTCTCAAAACTATAGGACTGAAAAATGAGATAGAAAAGGATATGAGAAAGTGGAAAGACATCCCTTTTTCCTGGGTAGGGAGAACTAACATCGTCAAAATGGCTACACTTCCTCAACTACTATATAGACTCAGTGCTATTCCAATTGAAATTCCAACGCTATACTTCACAGATCTAGAGAAAATAATACAAAAAAGCATCTACAACCACAAGAAACCTAGAATAGCAAAAGCAATTCTAAGCAATGATGACATGGCAGGGGGTATTACAATCCCCAATTTAAAACTCTACTGTAAAGCCACTGTGACAAAAACTGCATGGTACTGGCAAAGTAACAGAATCAAGGACCAGTGGAATAGATTGGAGGATCCAGAAACACCCACGGATACATTAAGCTACCTTATCTTTGACAAAGGAGCCAAATATTCTCAATGGAAGAAAGACAGCCTCTTTAACAAATGGTGCTGGAAAAACTGGGCTTTAACTTGCCCCAAACTAAAGCCAGACCTATCTCTTTCACCATGCACAAAACTAAATTCACAGTGGATATGAGACTCAAACATTAAAACAGAAACAATAAACCTGCTGTGAAACAGGTTTGGTAAAACTCTTGGAGACATTGGCTTAGGCAGAGACTTTATGAATGAAACCTCTATAGCACAAGAACTAGCAGAAAGAATCAACAAGTGGGATCTCATCCTACTGAGAAGCTTCTGCACAGCGAAGGAAGTCACTGGCACTACTAAAAGTTAACCAACAACATGGGAAAAAATCTTTACTAGCCGTTTATCAGACAAAGGGCTATTATCTACAATATATAAAGAATTCAAACAGATCAGCCTCCCCAAGTTTAAACACCCAATTCAGAAATGGGCATCTGAAATGAGCAGATATTTCTCAGAGGCAGAAGTCCAAGCAACTAAGAAGCATATGAAGAAATGTGGAACATTAGTGGTCATTTAAGAGATGCAAATGAAACAACACTGAGATTTCATCTCACTCCACAAAGAATGTCACAATTACAACTTCAACCAACAATAAATACTGGCGAGGCTGTGGGGAGAAAGGAACCATTCTCTGCTGTTGGTGGGATTGCAGACTTGTGCAACCATTGTGGAGATCCGTGGGGAGATGTCTCAGAAAACTAGGACTAGGGTACCCATTTGACCCTGCTATCACCCTGTTAGGAATATACCCAAAACAATTTTAAAAATCACATTGGAAATACAGATGTACACACTTGTTCAAAGCAGCTCAGTTTGTGATAGCTCAATCTTGGAAACAACCCAAATGCCCATCAACTGAAGACTGGAAAAAGAAAATGTGGGTTTTTAAAAAAATGAAATGGAGTATTATTCTGCTATAAAGAATGACAAGATTCATTTATGTTCAAATGGATACACCTGTAGGACACTCTCATAAGTGAAATAAATAGATGACAGATAGGCAAATACTGGATCTTCTCTTTGATATGAGCACCGGTAGATGCAAATGAGCTCTAGAAAGTATGACAGTTTTTGTAGAATGGGAAATTTCCAAAGGAAATTTGGTGTGGGAATGTAATGAGGGGAAAGAATAAATATGATTCTGAAGGAAAATAAAAGAGCATGTATAAAGGGGTTGGGGAGGTGTGGTTGTGTAGAGATATGGGTAAAAATGAGAATTAACTTGTGTCATATACTGGTACAAATTCCCCAATATGTTATTTGTGATTGTGAGATTTATATAAATTGTACCAATAAAGAATTCAATTAAAAAAAGAAGTCACTGATTACAGGATAAGAATCAATGCTTGTCATATTGAAGAATAATTTATTCTGTATTGCATAAAAATAACATTTAAGACTGCTTGCGTATTAAGGTGGGTGCATTTGTGTGTGTGTGTGTGTGTGTGTGTGTGTGT
>PVIC010011014.1:0-42280 GCA_004025085.1 Thryonomys swinderianus
AAAAAAAAAAAAAAAAAAAAAAAAAAAAAAAAAAAAAAAAATTATGAGTTGCAACCCAATCGTACGTCATAAAATGGATTTAATGGCTTTAAGAGACTGTAATATTAAAAAGTAAAATAAGGGACATAGAATAAAATATCAATGTGTGTTATGAAGACTAAGGATAAGTATGGTTTCTTGAAACTTCATTTATAGATATCCCTCTATGTCCTGGGCAGCAATTGATGATGTAATTTTTTTAACTTCGGGTTATGCTATGCTTTTAAGCTTGAAAGCTACTGCTATAGAGTATAGGGGTTAAGAACACAGATGTTGCAGTTAGAAGGCTCAGAGGAAAAATCTCAACTCCATTAATTATTGGCTGCATGACCCTGGGGGGGAATTTCATAACCTCTTTGGGCCTTGGATTCTTCAGCTGTAACGTTAGGATAAAGATGGTTGTTGCCTTATAGAATTGTTTGTCAAGGGGTTAAAACCTTGACTGTAATACTTAATATACAATAGGCATCAAATAAATAGTAGCTGTTACAATTGTGTATGGAAACTGGTTATTCATCTGTTGTGGGAATGTGTGGTGGGAGAGGTATGATTAAAATGGGTCATAGGGGCCTTTTTGCAGTGAAGAAAATGGATATTGTCTCAAGGAGTGCTTCTTATTCACATCTGGTCTTTCTGGGCCATCTGATACTTTATTTTAAAACAGTTTTTGGATATTCAGACTCCCTTCATAAGCACACAATTCTAAGCATTTTCACAATGGCATAAAATGTAATTTACTGTATGTTTCCTTTTGTAGTACCAGGGATTGAACTCTGGACCTTGCACTTGCCAGGCAGACTTGGTGCCACTGAGCTACATTCCCAGCCCTCTGTTTCCCTTTTGAAAAGCATAAGACTAGAAAGAGTAGATGCAGCAGTGGGATAGGGCCTCACGGTACCTGAAGCCTCTTGAGATGGGAAACATGGGGCTGTCTATGTCTACCTTGCTCTCCATGTGGTAGCTCCATTTGTTGAAGTCAGCCTTCTTCCTCTAGCAATTAATTTCTTTACTTCAGGCTGTGCTTCTGGTAAACTAACCCACACATTGCTGTTCTGGGTGGTTTAGCATGATTAATAGTGACTGATTTAGAAATGGCCTTTTTATTATGATGGTTGTGTTTAATTTTTAAACTGCTTTATTAAGGCATAATTAACATATTGTGAGTTACTAATTTTAAAAGTACAGTTCAGTGATTCTCAGTATTTAAACAATAGAGAAACCCAACACTACAATCCAGTTTTAGAACATTTATACCACTTCAAAAGAAAGATCCTTTGTTCCCATTTTTACCCCCTTCCGCCTTCAGTCTCATGTACCACTGTGTCACTATTTTTATAGATTTACCTTTTCTGGAGATTTCCTCAAGAAGACTTTATACAATATGTTGTCTTTGAGGTCTGGTCTGTTTCAATTAGCATGGCATTTCTGAAGTTCAGCCACACTGTAGCACTGTCCACACTGTGGCATGTATGAGTACTTTGTTACTTTTCCTTGTATGGCAGTTTTCTGTTATATGGGTGTACATTTCTTTTTCCTTTTCCAGTTGATGAGTAATTGATTATTTCTACCTTTTGGCTATTATGAATAATAGTGCTGTGAAAATCCATGTGTAAGTCTTTGAGCATTATATTTTTATTTTCGTTGGATAGATAACTGAGAGTGGAATTGGTGGGTCACGTGCTAAAATTATATTCAAATTTTTAAAGAAATTGCCAAAGTCTGTAAAACTAGTTATATCATTTCACATTCCTATCAGCAAGCCATCAAGATTTTAGTTTTTATATATTCTTCCCAATGCTTATTATTGTTTGTCTTTTGTGTGATGGTCATCCTAGGGAGAGTGAAGTGGTAGCTTATTGGGGTTATAATTTAAATTTTAATAATAAATAATAACGTTGAGGTCCTCTTCATGTATTTTCCTAGTCATTATTTGTTTTCTTTAGCAAAATTTCTACTCGCCCTTTTCCAAAATATTAGATGTATTTTCTTCTTACTGATGTATAAAGTTGTTAAATGTATTCTGATTGCAAAGCCTAGTAAGTTTGTGGGATGTCTAAATTTTCTTAAATGTGTGGTTTGAAGAACAAAGTCTTAATTTTTGGTAAAATTTAATTTATGAAGTTTTCATCTTACGGATTTTACTTTTGATATGATATCTAAGAACACTTCGACTAACTCAAGGTTATAAGAGTTTTCTTATGGTATATGTTTGCTTCTGAAAGTTTTATACTTTCAGCTTTTAAAGTTAGGTCTATGATGCACAACGAGTTTTTTTTTTTAATGGCGAATATGAGAAAAGCGTCTAAATTCATCTTTTTTCATGTACTATATGTTGAAAGTTGTTCCAGTGACATTTGTTGAAAAGATTATTGTTTCTGTATCAGATTACCTATGCCTTTGTTAACAGCCAACTAATTGCAGTTCTAAGGATTTATTTCTACACTTTCAAGTCTGTTACAATGATCTATATACCTGTCCTTATGGTGGTTCTGCACTGTGTTGATTACTGTAAGTTTGTGGTAAGTTTTAAAATCAAGAAGTACTAGTCCTCTGTGCTCTCTTTTTCTAGGGTATTTTGATTATTCTGGATCCTTCCATATAAATTTTAGGATCAATTTCTCAATTTCTGCACACAAGACAGCTGGGATATTGATTGGAATTACGTTAAATCTGCAGACCAATTTGGGGAGAATTGCGATCTTAATGACATTGAATTTTCCAATCTGTGAAAATGAAACCTCTCCATTTATTTAATTCATATTTTATTTAACTTCTTGGCACAGTATTTTATAGTTTTCAAGTGTAAAAATCATATTTCTTTTGTTACATTTATCCCTAAATGTTTTATTAGTTTTGAAGCTACAATGAATGCAACTGTTTCTTAATTTCATTTTCCAATTGTTTATTATTAGTACCTAGAAATTGATTTTTGTGTCTACTGATCTTACCTCATATTGTCTTGTTAATCTTGTTTATTCACATAATAGGCAGTGACATCAATGAAAATGGTGAAGCTTCAGAAACTACCCCTCTGTAATAACAATAAAAAAGTGACAGAAATTGTCAGAATCAACTTTTTAGAACTCTGAAATAGAACCAAAGCTTGCAGCAACTCATGAGTGCTTATTAAAGGAAAAAAATGGTTGAATATAGGCAATAACAGAGGTTTGTGGCAATTCCAAGTCCTCTAGTTTCACCCATCACAATCAAACTCACCCAGAGCTTTAAAAATGATTTGTATTCACACCACCTGTACTAGAGAGGGAGGAGGTTCTTATTTGCAAAGAATTGCCTTTATTTGGTAAATTCTTTGGGTCTGGTAGCTCTCTGGAACACTTGCTTAGAAGGTGTTTTTATTTTGGCTAATTCTAAACCAAACTCTACCTGGGGTTATCACCTTGGAGGCACTTACTGAAACATTTAGAGGTACACATCTTATTTCTTGCTGACCAAGGCACTAGATCATAGTTGAGGCAAACAATAGACTAATCAAAAGTTATGGGAGGAAAGGCTGAGATATTTCAGGGAATAAAGACTTTGAAAAATATTGTTATATTCCTGGGAATCTAGAAGGTCACATGCAAGTCCGAAGCTGTGTAAAGGGTTGGGAAAGATATGAGAATCAGAAAAAAAGAAATCTTGAAGATAAGTAAATTGAATTATTTAGTCTTAGGAACAGAAAGAAGAAAGACAAAGGAAGAGAACCTCAAAGACCTGTGTAAACAAATAATGGGTGTCAAGTAAGGACAGGAGAGAAAGAAAGGGGTTGAACAAGTATTTGAAGAAATAATGAAAAAGTTAAGCTACACATTCAAGAAATTCAGTGCCTTTCAGGTACGATAGATTCAGAAAACTAGGGATAGAGATAGTTTTCCTTCCTTCTGTCAAATCAAGATTCCTCTTGACTTGCTGCACTAGCTAGGAATTTCATTAACTGTTGAATAGAACTTGTAAGAGTGAACATCTTTGCTTTATTCCTAGTGTCAAGAAGAAAGTATTCAATCTTTTACTGCTAAGTACGACTTATTTATAGGTGTCTCAAACATGATAGTTCTAGTTTTTTGAGAGTTTTTATAATAAATGAGTTTGTCAAATACTTCTCTAAAATTATTGAGATGATCACGTGATTTTCATTCATATTAATATAATGTATTACATTATTTGGTCTTCATGTGTTAAATCAACATTTCATTTCTAGGCTAAAAATTATTTGGTTATGATATTTAGTATTTTTATTAAGGATTTTTGCATCCATATTCACAAGTTATATTTGTCTGTAGTGTTCTTTTCATGTTGTATTTGCTATCAAAGCATTACTGCTCTCACAAAATGAACTGAGAAGTGTTTTACTCCTATTTTCTGGACAAATTTGTGGAGGATCAACTTAACTTTTTTATATGCTTGGATTCACCACTGAAGCCATCTTGCTTTGGACTTCTCTTTGTAGGGAGATTTTGAATTACTAATTCAATTTCTTTATTTTTTTGATCAGTACTGATTAGTCAGTTATTTTAAAACTTTTTAAAAATTGAGTGGGTATATTTTTCATATACATTGTGATCACATTCAACATTAAAAATTTGTACCCGTGCATGACATATCTTGATTCTCATTTTTTCCTTTTCCCCTGCTTCAATTTCTTTATTTTTTACAGGCCTATTCATTCAAAAATTTCTTTTTGAGTAAGTTCAGGTAATTCGTGTTTTTCTAGGAATATGTCAATCTCATCTGAATTTTCTGCAATGTATTCTTAATTTCTATAAGGTAATAGTCTATTTTATTTGTTTTGTTTTGTTTTGTTTTGAGACAGGGTCTCGCTTTGTAGTTCAGGCTGGCCCTGAGCTCACTCTGTAGCCCAGGCAAGCCTTAAACTCGGCAATCGTCCTGTCTCTGCCTCCCGAGTGCTGGGATTACAGGCGTGAGCCACCACACCTGGTACTGTGGTATTGATTGCTGGTGGGTGTGAGTCTCCACACCCAGCATTGTATGTGGTTATGGGGATCGAACTCAGGGCCTTGAGCTTGCAAGGCAGGCGCTGGAACCACTGAGCTAAATCTCTGGCCCAAGTCTATTTTAATTTTAAAGCAGTTAATTTATAATCTCCCTTTTTCTTGGTCAACATAGCTCAATTTTTGATGTTTGTCTCAAGAAACCAATTTTTGGTATCGTAAATTTTCTGAATTGTTTTCCTGTTTTCTATTTCACTGACTGCCATTGTATGTTTGTTATTCTTCTTCCTTCTTTCTCTGGCTTTAGGTTTCTTTTCTTTTTTCATTTATTATATGTGCTGCCAAAGCAAGCACTTTTCTTTTTTCATTTATTAAAGTAGAAATAGGCTATTAATATGACATCATTCTTCTTTGGAGGCACTTGAAATTCCACTGATAAGTGAAATAAATAGATCACAGATATGCAAATACCGGCTCTTTTCTTTGGTATGCGAACCTGTAGATGTAAATATGGTACCTTTTGTAAAATAGGAAATATCCAACGGGATTTTGATGTGGGAACATAATGAGGGGAAAGAATAAATATGATTCAGAAAGAAAATGAAAGAGCATGTATATAAGGGGTGTGGGTTGTGGGTGGGTAGGGATGTGGGTAAAAATGAGAATTAACTTGTGTCATATACTGGTACAAATTGCCCAATGTTTTGTGTGATTGTGAGCTGTATATAAAATGTACCAATAAAGAATTCAATAAAAAAAGATTTCTCAAAACACTACTCTGTCTCTATGCCTTAAATTTTGATACATTGTGGTATTGTTTTCCTTCAGTTAAAAATACTTTCTAATTTCCCTTACAATTTCTTCTCTGACTCTGCCATAGTTTGGATGTAGTTTGTCTCCCAAGAGTTCATGTATTGAAGGCTTAGTTTCAAGTCTGGCAATGATAAGAAGTAGTGGGGACCTTTGAGAAGCGAGGAATAGTGGGAGGTGTTTAGGTCATTGGGATGACCCTCCAAAGGCATCAAGGTAGTTCTTTATAAAAGGTTGATTAGTTGTTACAAAAAGAGCCCTTCCATGCCCTCTAGCTTCCTCTCTGGCAGTGTGATTGCTTTCTTTTGTACACACCTCCACCATTTTGATGCCATCTGCTATGATATGCCGCAACTCAGGAATGCTGAGTGCTAAGTAAATCTCTTTATAAAATACCTTTGACGTAGGTATATCATTATGGTAATGGAAAATGAACTAATATAGGGTCATTGGTTATTTACAAGTATTGTGTAATGCCCAAGTATGTATTGATTCTCCAAATTTTCTTTCGTTGATTTGTAATTTAATTCTGCTGTGATTGGAGGACATTCTTTGCGTGAGTTTAGCACTTTAAAGTTTATTGGGCATTTTTTGTTATGCCAAGCACATGATCTGTCCTCAAGGATATTCTATGTGCACTGGAAAAGAATGTATATTCACTGTTCTTGGTTGAAATATTCTATAACGTGTTTGATAATATCATCCAACTCATTTATACCTTTGATGGTTGTTTAGTTGTTTTGCCCATTATTGAGAGTGGAGCATAAAAGTCTTCAGTTCTGTCAGTTTCTGCTTCCTGTATTTTATAACTCTATTGCTAAGCACTATATGCTTGTTATATATTCCTGATTAATTAATTGATACTTTATAAAATGTTCCACTTTGAAATAATATTCTTTGTCTTTCAGTTGATTTTCTCTACTACTAATATAACAATTTTCTCTACTGTAGAAGTATTTGGATAGTATTTAAAAATATTTTTACTTTCTAATCTCAGTACTCAAGAGGCACATGCAGAAGGATTGCTTCGTTCCAGTCTTTCCTGGGCTACATAGTGAGCTCAGGGCCAGCCTGAACTACAAAGTGAGACCCTGTCTCAAAAAAAATTTTTTTTTTTTTTTTTTTACTTTCAACTTATTGGTGTCTCTTATAGATAGCATGTAGCTGGGTGTTGCATTAAATCCAGTCCAATAGTGTCAACTTTTTGACTTCAGTGTTTAATCCTTTTACCTCTTTAATTGAGATTTTCATTGAGAAAATTGAAGAGTTATAACGCAGAATGGTCCCTGGTGCACTTTGCCTACCTTACCCCAGTGGTGACTTTGTACAAAACTTCAATATAGTATTATAGTCTGGATATTGGCACTGGTTAAATCTGTAGTTCTTGTTCAAATTTCCCCAGTTTTGTTGTAATCATTCATATGTGTAAATGTGTGTGAATTTTAAATTTTTTCCAATTTGATCACTTATGTACAGTCAAGGTACTGAAGAGTTCTAAGAGCACAGGTACCCTCATGTTGCCCTCTTAGAGTGAGCAGCACTTCACTGCCATCCTTACTATTGCCACATCTTTAACTCATGGCATCACTAATCTGATCCCTACTTTAAAAATCTTTTTGTTTCAAAATGTTTTCTAAATAGAATTATGTAGTACTTTGGGGTTGTCTTTTTTCTTTAAAAATGCAATACATTATGAATGTACACGTTAGCCTCGAGAGGGCCATGCTAATCTCTGTGCCTTTGCCATTTTAGTGTATGTGCTGATGCAATGAGTACTTTATTTTCAATGTAGCTTTTGATGTATTTGTATTGACTCCTATTTTTCTATTTGTTTTCTACTTGTCTCATGTCCTGTGGTTCCCCTATTCTTCTTTACCTTTTTCTGCTCTTAAGTAACTTTTTCTTAGTATATTATTTTATCTTTTAAAATTTTTAATTATAATTTTGAGATTATTTTCTTAGCAGTTAGTTCTCCTGGGAAAACTACAGTTATACATCTTTTTATTTTCCAAGAGTAGCTATTTTATTCTCAAGTTGTGTGAATTTCAAGCCAAAACTGATTAAACAAGACAAAGAAATATACTGCACAATGCCAAAGTAACAATTCAACAGGAAGAAATAATAATTGTAAATATCCATACACAATGTTGATTTTATGAAACAAATGCATACTTGATTTTATGAAACAAATGCTACTGGACTTAAAAGGGTAGTTGCACATCTTAATAATAAAAGTAATTTATTCCAGGTAATGCTACCTTAATTCCAGTAAAGTATAGAAACTTTATTTTCCTATAAAATACAGAAATATAGTTCTATTCCCTTCCCCTTTTGAATATTCCTGCTCATTCTATATATTATTTCATGTTTTTCCCAACACAGTAACTTTTATTGCTATGTAATTGTCTTTTAAATGAGAGGAAAAGAGAGAAACTACCTTTATACTGTCTTTTATTTGAATGCATAACTGACATTACTCATACTATGTATTTTTTAATATGAATTGGCATACTGTCTAGTGTCATTTTCTTTCTGCTTGAAGAATTTCATTTAGTATTCTACATAAGAGAAGTCATGTGCATGTGGGAATGTTTTTATTTTGCCTTCATTTTTGAAATACAGTTTTGCTGGACATAGGATTCTTGGTAGACAAGTTTTCTTTTTCTTCAGTACTTAGAATATGTCATCATACTGTTTTCAGATGAGAGATCAACTGTTAATGTATTGATTTTTCTCTTGCTACTTTCACGAATTTCTCTTTGTGTTTTCCTTTCAATACTAGACTGTGAGGTGCCTTAGTGTGAATTTCTTTAGATTTATCTCTCTTAATGTTTACTGAGCTTCTTGGACATGCAGATTAATGTTTCAAATAAATTTTGGAATGCCTTTAGCGGTTACTTTTTCAAGAATTTTTTCCTGCCCATTTTTCTTCCTCTTTGAACTCACGCGTGCAGGTTGGCAGGTGAATGGTTTTTCACAGGACTCTCAGGTTCAGCTAATATTTCTTCACTATTTTTTCTTTCTGTTCTTCAGCTTGGACAGTTTCTAGTGTTTTATCTGTAAGTTTTCTGTTTGTTTCTTATACTGCTCAACTTTGTTGTTGGAACCTTCTGTTGAATATTTTTTTTTAATTTCAGTTTGTGTTTTTAAACTGCAGAATTTAAAGATGATCCTTTATAAATAATTTCTTTAAATTGATTTTATTGGTACATTTTATATGCACATTATGATTTTTTTTTTTGAGACAGGGTCTTGCTCTGTAGTTCAGGCTGGCCCTGAGCTCACTATGTAGCCCAGGCAAGCTCAGCAATCCTCCCGCCTCTGCCTCCTGAGTTACTGGGATGACAGTTGTGAACCATCACACCCAGCATTGTGGTGTGTGGTACTGATTGCTGGTGGGCGTGACTCAATACGCCTGGTATTGTTGTATGTGGTTACCGGGATCGAACTCAGGACCTTGCGCTTGCAAGGCAGGCGCTGGAACCACTGAGCTAAATCTCCGGCCCCAATCTTTTAATTCTTTACACATGGTTCCCTTCAGGTCTTGGACATATTTAAGCTACCTGCTTTGAAGTCCACTAAACCCATCACTTGGGGCCTTTCAGGCAGTTTCTGTTCTTTGCTTTTTTTCTCTTGTGTATGGGACACCTTGTTCTGGTTTGGGTTTCATTTTTGTACAAACTCATTGAAAACTGGAAAATTTAGATGCTATATTGTAACAGTTTTGGATTCTGATTTTTCTCTACTTTGTGTTCTCTCTCTCTCTCTCTCTCTCTCTCTCTCTCTCTCTCTCCCCCCCCCTTTCCCTGCTCTCTCTTCTTTATCTCTGTCTTTCTTTCAGCTTTTCTTTTTTACACCACATTTGTTCACTAACATGCCTGGAATAACTATATAGTACCTGTCTCTCTGTATTTGTTACATTTTTGTCCCTGAGACACGATTTGCAACACCCACAACTTAAAGAAGGAGATGTTTATTTTGGCTCATGTTTTCAGTTCATGATTGGCTGACTCCAAGGTGAGAAGGTGTTTCAGCTACTTTCTCATCACTAGGACAAAGTATCTGACACCCAGAAGTGAAAGGAGGAGGGGTTTATTTTGGCACATGATTTATAGAGATTTCAGCCTGTAGTTAGCTAGCTGCAAAGTAGGATGGGCATGGCAGAGGAGAAACAGTTCATGGCCTGGCAGGCAGGAAGCAGTGGGTCATCAAGACAGGAGGAGGGGTGTGTGTGTGTGTGTGTGTGTGTGTGTGTGTGTGTGTGTCTATCTTCAGACTATAACCACAGTTGCCCACCTTTTCCCATGAGACTACTTTCCAGCATCACACTTCACTATAAACCCATCAGTGGACTAATCCAGTGTCACACCCATGATCCAGTGTCATACACCCATGGGCCAGTCACATCATGAAAGTCTCATGTATGAGCTCACAAGGGCTTGGGGGAGGGCATCTAGATGAACTCCATAACAGCAGGGCATGGTGGAACACCCTGCTAGAGGAAAGTTGCTCACTACATGGTGGCCAGTAAGCAGAGAGAGAAGGGAGGAGCCAGGGAAAGAGCCAGGTGAGGTGGGGTGGGGTAGGGGAGGTATACTGTTCCAGGTCATGCTGCCCCAACCAGGCTGCACTTCATAACAGCAAGTAAAGTATATAACCCTGATGATTCAGTCACCTTCCAAAAGTCCTACCTATGAGTGCTTAAGGCCTTTGGGAGACATTTTTTGTCTAAACCATAACATTCCCCTTTAGTACGCAGCCACTAATGTCTCCATTTAAAAATTTCATGCTTTTACTTTTTATCTTATTTTAAAAATTTTTAAGTGTGTGTGTGTGTGTGTGTGTGTGTTTCTGGAGTCCGCCTGGGTTAACACAGCTCAGCAGTCAGCCAAAGCTAGATCAGATATTCTGTTTTAACACTTTTATCCATTAAGGCTTTTATCCTGTGCTGACGGAACTGTGTGTGGTTTGGGAAATGAAATTCAACTTTTAGACAGTTAATAAGCCTGGCACAGCTCTTCCTCTGTGTGCTTGCAATGCCTCACACTCACCTGGGACAGTTTGCTCACCAAGGCCCTCTCCAGTCATTCTTGAGCATGAGCACAGCCAGGGACAGCCTTCCAGATGCCTGGGGACGTGTGGGGGCCTTGGCAACTCCCACTCTGCTTGCTGTGTATGTCTCCCCTGGTCTTGCTGATAGTTTCATTTTATTGTTGTTTTCTGCTGGTACAATGTTTGACTCAGCCAATCTAGAAACCTCAGATTAGCTGATTTTGGTCTTCTTTGATTGTCTGTGCCGCACATTGATACTGTTTTCAACAGTACTTCTGGGCATGGGTTTTCGTATGCTTCATTCTAAACTTTCTCAGCCAGCAGTGGTGCTGCTGATCTTTAAGGCCTGCTTTAAACTGGGAGAAGAACAGTACCATGGTGCTGTGGGAAAGGGCTTGAGGTAAAATACAGAAATCTCCCCATTCTCACAGAGATTAAATAGTTTTCTTTGAGTAATGCCTATCGATTTATTTTAGGCCTTCGGTCAATTTCCAGATTCCAGAAATGAGTATTTTTGATGGTTTTGTCTAGTTTTATTGTTGATTTTGGGGATGAGGATTTACCGAGCTTCTCTGCTATCCCAGAAGTCCTGTCCTAGTCAGGGCTTCCTGAGGCTGTGCTTTTCAGAACATAGCAGTTCATACCCAGAGTAGTGTCTGTATGTCTGGTGTGGGGCAAAGATAAAGCTGATTCCAGTGATATGCCTTGTTAACATTCATCACTTTTCAGACAGACTTACAAAGAGGTGGAACTTTTTGAATTCAAAGAGAATGAGTCAGCCTTGTCCCAGAAATCTCCCATGGTAGGTGGCAGTGAGTGTGAGGGCCAGAGTGGACAGGGGCTCCACCTCCTTTGAGGAAGAGCCTCTGGGATGAGGAGTTGAGAAGAAGTTGGAGGAGGAGCATATTCTTTTGTAAGATGTACACAGTGAGAAATGAGAGGATGGACAACCACCTGTGAAAAACACAGGTCAAGACAATTACGAAGGAATGTATTTCTCATCCTCTGAATATATTTATATAACAAATGAATTTGTCAGTGTCTGTTTATGGTTCAGCTCAATGGTCTTTCTGTCCTGGTTGTAATTATACTCCTGAAGCTGACTGTCCTTTAGAGCTAGAAGGAACGAAGGCCCCTGTAGTAATCTGAGAGGTCTCTATGTACCGCAGGGAGCCCTTCCTTCATAAAACTTCTTAAGAGGTACTCTTAAGAGCTCTTACACATGCAAATGAAGCTTTTTGATGTGTATTTTCAATTAATCAATGAGTACTGCACAGAACAAATGAAGTTATCTTTCCCCTTTACCAGTCTTAATTCATAGGTTACAAAGCCGAGGTGTTTTTTTTTTTTCCCTGATGTTGCTTCTACTTTTATGCACTGTCTTTTGCTTATTTTACTAATTACCTGTGTGATAACATGGTGGCTAAATTGGTTTAAAACTTATCACTCTAAATTAAAAAAAAATTAAAAGTGGAAATCCCCCAAAGCATGTATCTTATGAGTGAGAGCAAGCATTTAACAAATTACTGTGCAGTCACTGCATAGCGATGCAGAATCTTTGCCTGAAGGGAACAGCAACTAGCATAACCCCATTTTGAAAAAAAGTAGATCTGTTTTTATTTTACCTTTCTCAGTTTTAGCTTGTGTTTCAAAGTGTGATTTTGCAACTTTGGGGAGCACTCATCTATTTCAGGCAATTGTCAGAACCAAGAACTGGAAGAATTCAAAACGAGGACTCTGGAGTTCTGTTCTAAAAAATATTAGAGGAGCATAGTGTTTTGTTTTTCATGGTTAAGCTCTGTCCATTTTGTGAGCAAATGTCACACTATAAGACAGAAATACAGCTCAGAGAATAGCTTCAGAGGACAAATGGCAGGGGAGGTCCGGGCAGCTATAACTTAGTGCTTTAGTCATCTTTAATGGAAATGGAGCCTCTAGCCAAGCCTAATATATAATGTATCATAAAACGTATGTCTGTCAGTCTCCCAGGTACAATAAATAGGAAAAACACAGACCTCAAAGGGAGGTTCTGGCAGGCCTTGCAGAGGGGCTCAAATTACTTGGCTTGTTGTGGGGGGTTGAAGGCTGTAAGGGAGGAGAGATGATGTAATGTGTATTTTTAGTGTTTCTAAGAAGTGACTGTCTCCAGCCTGTTCCGGTGGGTGGTGGAAAAGGGAACACAAAGGAGGGGCTAGGTTTATAGAACTGTATGGGGAACTTGAGTGGAGTGCCGGTTTTACAGGTAATTAAACTCTCTTTTCTTTGAAGGGTAGTAGAGCACAGAAAAGACGGGCCATGTTTAATTGATAAAATTTCCTAGAATTCCTACCACTTTTGCATATCACTCCTTGCTCATCCTTTTTCCCTGGGGAAGCAGCAGCCCAGGACACCTAGGTAGGCATGGATGTCTCCAAGCTTCAGGGGTCTCCCAGAAGGACCGTCTGAATTTTCTGCTGTCCTGGTATGTTCTGCCATTCAAATAGACAAACCTACCTGGTAAATTCTGGACATTTTCCACCTCTGGGTTTACTTTTTTTAGTGCTAATTCTTCCCATGAACTGCAAGGCTTTGGGTGTTACCTCTGTGACTCTCAGTTTCCTAATCTGTAGAATGGGAAGAGTAAATGTTCTCTTTGAGAGTCAAATACAGGTCGGCTGACTTCAATTTTTTTTTTTTTTTTTTTGAGACAGGTTCTCGCTTTGTAGTTCAGGCTGGCTCTGAGCTCACTATGTAGTTCCAGGCAAGCCTGGAACTCAGCAATCCTCCTGTCTCTGCCTCCCGAGTGCTGGGATTACAGGCGTGAGCCACCACGCCCGGCACTGTGGTATGCGGTATTGATTGTTGGTGGGCGTGAATCTCCACGCCCAGCATCGTATGTGATTACCGGGGATCGAACTCAGGACCTTGAGCTTGTGAGGCAGGCGCCGAAACCACTGAGCTAACCCTCCGGCCCTCGGCTGACTTCAATTTTAAAGCACATTTTATGGCTCACCATAGATTTCTCACACTTGAGGTAGGTGCAGGTCTCTTTTTTGTTTGTTTGCTTTTGTAGTTTGGTACCAGGGATCAAACTCAGGATCTTGTGCTTGCAGGCAGATGTGGTGCCACTGAGCTACATACCCAGCCTCCCCACGCTTGAAATGCCATTTTTGCTGGATTCTTTTCAACTGTGTCGTGCCTTTCCCTAGAAAAACCCACTGAAATTATTCTCTAGGTTACATCCTTTCAAAATGGATCAAACTAGCCTCATTCATTTCATTTATGCTGAGTTCTCAATATTTCTAGATCTTTCTATATTGTTTTACCTCTCCTGTGTCTCAGCACACATGGGAGTATGTACTCAAGCACACATATGCACACATTTGTGCAAGCAAGCACATACACACTCATGTTCATGCATAGTACCATGCTGTGTTGACAGTGACTTTTTGTGTTATGTGATTGGAAGTTAAATTAGACCAGGGCCTCAGTCCTAAAATGTGATAAAACCAGCCTTATATCCAACATTAACAGCCTCTTTTTTTGGGTTCATGATGGTTTTTTCACACAGGTTTTGGTAGTAACTACTAAATGATCCTCCCATACTTTTCATGCATGGACGTAGGTGAGGTTCCTGGAGACCTGGGGTGGGCAGATGTCAGGGTGTGAATGGGAACCTAGGTCCAGCTTGACTCACTTACTAATACTGCTCAGGATTAGCCACACAGCTGCATTTGGGTTTTTGATGTGATTGTCAAATGAATATTTAAGCATCTTCACATTTGCTCAGTTTCTCAACAATTTAAAATTCCCTTCAGCACTTGAGCCCTCATTTTCTCCTTTTGGTGTCTCTTCTAATACTATTTATAGGGATCTTTCTTTTGGTAGAAGGGTTTTGAACTGTTTTGATCATAAACTAGTGTGAGAAAAACATTTTATACACATGCATGCAAACCAATATAGAAATGATGGAAACAAGACTTTTGCAAAACTATGCTAATCCTTTCTGTGTTTCAGGTCAAATGCATTTTGATTTATTCTATTTCATCCCGTTTAAAAATGATGCTTTTGACCTATTGTGGCAAAATTCTTAAGAAACTCATTTGCTGTCCTGAGCACACAGCTATACTACTACATTCCCCATCTCCTTTGGAGTTTGGTGCAGCCAGAGAACTGAGTTCTAATAAAAGATGTCCGGGACTCGTGCTGGGCCTATTTTAGGGAGGACCCATAAAACTCTTCTATGTAGGAAGGAGGTTTTTTTGGTTGTCTGTTTGTTTAGTTTTATGAGACATGGTCTCACTAGGTTGGCCGAGTTGGCCATGAACTTGCTGTGTAGCCTAAACTGGCCTGGAATTCACTATCCTTCTGTCTTAACCTCCCAAATGCTGGGATTGCAGATGTGATCCACCATGCAAAATCTTCATCAAGCTTTTGGCCAGTCCATTGGCTAATGCAGACAAGTGTGGTAATTATGGACAGAATGTTTGTATTCCTTCTTATTTTATGTACTGAAATCCTAACTTCCCTTGTGATGGTATTAGGAGGTAAGGCCTTTAGGAATTGATTGGGTCAAGAGGACAGAGCCTCATAAGTAGGGTTAGTGCCTTATAAGAAGAGATGCCAGACAGCTCTGTTACCCTCTTTTTGCCAAGATACAACAAGTAGTCAGCTGTCTGCAACATGGAAGCAGATCTTCCCCTAGAGCCTGACAGTGTTGGCACCCTGGTTTTGAACTTCTGGCCTACAAGATTATGAGAAATAGATTTCTATTTCTGATAAGCCACTCAGTACATGGTTCTTTGTTGCAGTAGCACAAACTGAGGTGGTAATAGGGAGTGAGCCTGAATCTCAACTTCTGAATCTCTGTTTGATATACCCATTTTGAACTTTACATAAAGAGTGAATGTCTATTGTTTTGGTGGCATACATTGGAGGGGGTGTTTTATTGTAGTTAACATTATCATAGTTTACCTTCAACAAATTTATTGGTTCACTGTTTTTACAATTGTATATGTCCTTTTTATTTAAAGTTTTCAGAACAGCAACCCTTCTCAGTACTACCACATTTCTTGATCCTCTGGAATCTGCCAAACCCACAAGGGACACTTTGTAATTGAAGAAACCAACGCACTAGGCTAAACAGATTGTTGGACTACAGTTGTCAGAATACATCTATGACAAGTATTTGGGCTCAAATTTGCAAGTCACTGGTACTTAACCTAATCACTTGGGCTCAGAACAAAGGATTTCTAAAATTAGCAGCTGTAGGCTGAGATAGTGCTAAGTTTAACTTCATTATTATGGGGATTTCTACTATCAAACTTTTTAGGAAGAAAATTCCCTGCTTGGGATTCAGAATGTGTAAAAGGACATCATTAATGATAGTCAAAGGACACTTTGCCCTTCCTCTCATCTGTGCTTTCTGGAACCTTTAGGGTAGTATGGTCCATGATTATTGCTCAAAAACTCTGGCTAAACTCACAGAATAAAATTAGCCAGAACAGGGCAAAACCATCCTGGCCAGTCAAGAATACCTTCGTACTTGAGGAAAACAGTCAAGAATCCAAAGGCTTTGCCGTTCTTCTGTTTCTTCCCTGTAGTCCTCAGTCTTCCTCTCCTTGGCTCCTTTCCAAGAACCCAAACTGAAAAGCCTGGTATTACTAAAGTCCCTTTTCTGGGTTTTTCTTACATGGTGCTGATTTGAGAAGAGTAGTTAATGTTTCCCAGCTGTCACCTTTTCCCATTACGTTATGGGAGATACCAATACCACCCAGTCTCTGTAAACATTAAGACCCCCTAGGGAGTTCTAATATATGACCAAGGGTCAAAACCACCTATGGACCCTATGGGGGATCAGTACTTCTCAGCTTCCTTATGTGTGGAAATCACCAGGGGAGCTTGTTAAAGTACAGATCCTGTTTCGCTAGGTCAGATAGGCAGGTGGTTTCTTCCCACCGGTCCAGAGACTGCACTTTGGGTAGCAAGGAGCTGAGTGACCTGCTCAGATTGCTGTTTGCCATCTGATGCTGCAGAATTTCAGCTGGCAGAATAAGGAGGAACTGGGGAATTGTTTTCTGCCTCCCATACTTATCAGTGATCTAACCCTATTCTGGAAGACAGGCACCATAAGGATTCACAACCATTTCCGGACAAGGTAAGACTTTTTCTAGACTCTGACAGTCTGAGGACCTCCCTTCTTGGACACTCAGGTTACTTGGTGTCTTAGTCTATTTATACAGCTATAATAAAATAGCACAAAAGTGGGTAACTGGAAACAATATAAGTTTATTTCTCATGGCTTTCGAGGCAGGGAAGTCAAAGATCAAGACACTGACCAGCCTGGTGCCTGGTGATATCACCATGCTGCTGCATCCCTCTGAGAGTTGGAACCCTGTCACATAGTGCAAAGACAGAGGAGCAACTCCTTTCAACTTCGAGCTTTTAAAAACAGATGGTTATTGTGAAATAGAAAATATGCAAAGGGAAATATGGTGGAGTGAGTAATGAGGTGTAAAGAAAAAAACGTGATGGTAATTAAAAAAGGAAAACAAAGCTTATGTATTTAGGGGGTGGAGGGTTGTGGGGTGGGTAGGGGAATGGAAAAAAATGAGAATTGAATTGTGTCATATACTGGTACAAATTAAAAAAAAAAAAGATGTTCATCCCTTTCCTATGAGGCTACTTCTCAAAGGCCACACCTTTTAACACTGTTGCATTGTGGAGTAAATTTCAACATCAATTTTGGAAAGGATACCATTGTTCAAACCACAGGGCTCAGTGATAATTTTGAGACCCTTGTTTAGCTAAAATTCATCTTTCTCTTTAATGACTCCTAAACCCTTCCTGAATTTTCCTTTGAAAATGTCTTTACCAAGTAACCTACCTCATTAAGGACTTTATGCCACATATTTGTTGAAGGAATCATAAAATACTGGTGCTGTAAAGAATTTTATAAACCATCTCACCCACCACCCTGCCTTGAGGAGACTAGAGAATCTATAGACTCATTCATATTGTTGAAGCATAATTTTCAAAATGTTAAATACATAACTCTCATACTGATATAAATGAGTATGAGTGAATGATTTTATTCATGTCACCAATTAATGAAAGAGTCAGCAAAATGGTAGGACAGGTTCAACGTGTAGTCAGCCAAAGGAATAATGCGCTGACTTAGCAGGTAGACACAAAACTGGTAAACATTTTATGGTACCAAAAAACTGTAATGTGTGGGACTATCCTTTCTATTGGACAAAAATGTACAAATGGCCATCCAACTTCAAACAACCTGGGCTCCAGTCAGATAGGAAATAGAAAAGCTAAACACCAGTGCATTCTCCTGTACAGTCAACTCATTTGTAGATGAGCTTGGTTAAAATATCAGTTAAAGAACATGAAGTCATCCTCTTGCTTTAGTTCTCAGTTTTGGCTAATTTTTCTTAACACTAAGCAGAACCTGAACCAGCACCAGGATATGAGAACACTTTTAAACTCCTCCGTTTTTGGCAGATCAGCAATGAGATCACTTTTGGCAATTGTTTTTAAGCTTTCCTCCACAAAAAAATATATCATTATATCAGATGACAGTTACATGTGTGTCATCCTCCCTGGGCTTGCCTAGGGCTATATGGAGGCTCTAATTACACCTTTTTCTCTCCCACTCGAAAAAATGTATGTAAATGTGAGATCCTGATGCCATCATAGGGAGAAATGCATGTGTCATGTATATATTTGCTTTTCACTTACAAAACTATTCTTAAACTTTAGTACTTAGTAAAAATAAATGTCCTCACAACTTACATCACAGCTGACCTCAACATACCAGCATGATGTGGCATTGCTTCAGAACACCGGTTTATGGATACACAGTTCCCACATGTTTTGCAAAAATCTCCTACTTCTCTGATTGAATGCTTCTGTTTCTTTGTATCTTTCCTTGCTTTGGGCTATGGAATATTAAATTCCATGTGCATGGCCTGACAGCAAGAAGTACTGAAACACATGAGGTTTGAAACACATTGAATGATTCTTAAGCACTTACTGCCCAACAGTTATGGCTCTGTGGCTTCTAGTTCATCACATGACATATGCTAAGCCTATATCCCAACTGTCCTATAGGGAAGAGGATGACTCAGGATCACATGTCTCTGGGGCTGCCCTCTGCTGGGAGCTGATGCCCAGGTTCACAGCAGTGTCGTGACCATGATAAACACCCTTTGTCACCACATATTGGAAAATGCAGGGAAACCATTTTCGGCATTGTCTGTGCTCTGCTTCCTTGCCCTGGAGTCCAAGACTGATTGATTGGAGATAAGAATAGAAGCCCAACTCTGTTGAAGTGGCTGAGGCATTCCCTCTTGGAAATTTGGACCTAGGAACAGGATGAAACAACACTAGAGGGTTATTCGCCTTGAGTTCTCACTGACAGCAGCTCCTTTGTTTCCTTCTCATGCTGTGTTATCTTTGAGTACAAAGAGCTTTCTCACACGCCACCTGGAGATCGTTTCACTTGTGCATGCTTGGCCATTAATCTCTAAGCTCTCTCTTCAGTAATGCTGAGACAGGTAACTTTTCCTTGAGGAAAGGAGATCTATGGTTTGTTGCTTTGGTCAATAATGGAAATGTTGGAGACCTGGGTGGCAGAGTGATTGTCATTGGAATCTTTCACATGAACCGTATCAAAAAGGCCAGGATTTCTTTTTCTGTGATGAACACTTCACTTATTCCCAGGTTCTACCCTATATGATCAGAAAAAAAAATTCTTCAGTGCTGTATTTGAACCTGAAGTATCCCTCAAAGACCAGGCTGGTTCTGTGGCATTGCTGGGAGGTAGTTGAACTTTTAGGATGTGGGGCCTAGTGAGAGCAAGTTAGATCGCTGCAGGACATGTCCTTGTAGGGAATTTACCAGGCCCCTGCCTCTTTTTTGCTTTGTCTCCTTGCTGCTATGAGATAGCAGTTTAACTCCATGCTGAGCTCATAATCTTCTGCCTTTCTACAAAGTCCCAAAACAATGCACCAAATAAACTATGAACTGAAACCTCTGAAATCATGGGCCAAAAGAAATCTTCCTTCTTTTAATTTGATTTTGTTATGTACTTTGTCGCAACAGTGGAAAGGGAAAGGTAACTAACACATCTAGGGACACACTTTAGAAAATATCCCTGTGTGTATGGTCTTCAACCACAGCTTTTTAGGGAGAAATGAATACTTTTTCTTGAGGGCCCTGGGAGTACTCTAGTCTGATTAGCTAACAATTCCTTTGACTGTCTGAGATAGGTTTTGGATTTTTCTATTAATTTCTCTTTTGTATTATTATTGTTAATTTTGTCAAAGTTGAGTTAAGTTGCTTAGAAGTGAGAATATTATAATTAATAGAGGCCTCTTCAATGTAATATATATCATGTGGAGGCTGAACTGGCTTGAGTGAAGGGGACTTTGGTTTGGTCTTAGCCCTGTCACTCATTTGGCATGACTGTGAATAAATCATGCAAATTCTCTGTACCTTGATTTCTTCTACCACAAATTTAAAAAGAGGGTGGGTTGAAAAAGCCCTAAACTGAGGCAGTGCCAGCAAATGGCTCTAAAACTCTTGACATCCTTCCACCGAGAGGTAGTATTTATGTTTTGTCACCTTGGATCTGGGTGGGCATGTGATTGCTTTAATTAGTAGAGGATATTATAGGTGATACTGCAACTCTGAACCCAGATCCTTAAAGATAATGTGGTTTCTGCCTTAATAGTGGGAATCCCTAAGGAACTAGAAACTTGGCTGTATTATGGTGGCCTTACTATGATGAAACCCAAGGCACATCCAGAGGCTGGATGTAGCCTGAGTCTCAACTGGGCTCCTTTCTAACAGCCAGGATCATCTGTCAACTGTGTGACTTGCCATCTTGGATGTCCAGCCCAATTTAGCCTTCATGTGACTGTAAGTCCCACTGATATCTGCCTACAACCACAAGGCAGACTCCAAATAGTAACTGGTCCATCAAGGTTTCTCAAAATTTCTGATCCAGATTTCCTATCTAGATTCCTGTGAGAATAATTAGATAGTTATTTAACACCAATAGGTTTGGGGATTTATTAAGTAGCCATAATAATGGAAAAGGTTAACCTCAGGCCTCAAATTTCTTTACATCCTCCCTCTATTCTTCTGTCTATCCAATTCTTTCATCCATCCCAAATTTTTCAAGATCTGACTCTATAAGGCATTGGGGCCTTAAAGATAAAGCAGTCAATATCCATGGTCTTGCAGAGTTTCCAGAACATATGGGAAGGGGAAAACCAGCATGAATAAAACCAGCTCAAGCGATGGGAAACATTACATAAGAGGCACTAAAAAGCATAGACAGAAATCTTTGGAACCTCTGCACTAGAAACGATTCAATCTTTCTACAGAGCAGTATTCATGAGGCCCTAGGTCTCATGAGATGATACTTTAATGGAGGAGACAAATAATAAAAGAATAAACAACTGAAAAAGAGACTATGTTGGCAGTGGAGAAGATGGAGTGGAGCAGGTGAGGCCTAAGTGTGGGAGGCAAAGGTATAGTTCAGGTAAGACAGGAGGAGGACAGAATAAGTGAGAATGAGGGAGGGCTGGCAGGTCAGCCAAGCCACGTAGGGCACAAGATTCAGTTTGGCAAGTGATCGGAGTATTCGAAATTGGCTCCTCCAAATTATTTCTAGGTTCCTCACCTCTCTTGATTGGAAGGCACTTTGCCTTCCCAAGGAGCTGTGCTTAACTATCAGCACAATCTCAAAACTTGCTTTTTATATCAATCATTCAATGCAGGTGTCAGTGAGCAATAATGAGACTTATGCGATGTCTCTTCATGGAGCATCAATAGTTTAACATGTTAAACCAAAGAAACAGAACCTCTAGGATCAGAATGGAAGGGATTGACAAAAGGGCAGTTGCACGGGCCATCCAAGATCTTGTCCTCAGTGTCCTGTCTTTTCTCTCTATGGCTCTGCATCATTCTTTTCTCAGGCTAAATGACATTTCCTGCTTCTCTGAGCATGTGGGCCAAACAAGGCAGCCCCAGTGGTTCCTTTGGCAGCCAAGTCTGTGTCAACTTACAAGTCCATCAACTATAGTTAACTACTGACTCAGCTAAATCTCTCTTATAATTTTCAGGCAAAAGATCATAGCTCAGCTTGGATCCAAGCCTCTGTCAGTACACTGAGCTGTGGGAAGGCTCATGGGACTCTGGGCCAGCCAGCGGAGAGCTGCCTGGCAGATTCTGTCTGAGCAGAGCCCTGTGTATGGAGAGCACAGTGGTTACCTCCTCACTTCTACTGCCCTAGAGATAAAGAGTTTGGGTGGAGGACACACTGGGATGCAGATCCCATCTGATATCTGATTACTCATAAGGGTGAATTTGTGCTCAGTAATCGTTCTGGAGACTCTTGGCAGCTATTGCTCAGAATGTCCTCCTCTTCGCTTCACTGTTCCAAAAGGAGATGAAAAAGATCAGTGACAGCTGGTGGTTTGTTTTTATTCTTTTAAGTCTCAGATGACTGTAGTTGTCTGTTAATTAGCCTCCAGGAAAGCCCTCCTTTACTTTGTTTCCTGTGATGGAATGATGGGCATTTAAGCCTAGACATGGTGGCACCTTCACTGCAATTTTACTTGTCTTGTTTTCTCAGAAGGTGAGGTGGATGCAGTCCCGGTTAACTCCATTGCTGTAATAAAGAAGAGAGTGCTTCTGAGAAAATCCTGCCCACTCAGACCTCAGGGGTAGTTAGGATACTAGTTAGAATTGAGTTCCTATAGTGTGCCAGGCACTGGACCAGAGCACTCCTGCCAACCTCCTCCATTGATATCATAGCAACGGCATGATGCTCAGCAAAGAGAAGTCATAGATGGGTAGATCTGGAACCACACAGCTTCTTATTTTGATATTATCTTTTTTCTATAGATGGGAATCATTATGATTCTTTCTTTGAACATGAAATGAAGTCAAGGGGTTATTAAACACCATGCTTAACATAACATAGCACAACTTTATGGGAAAATAACCCATCATTAAAAGTTTTTGGGATACATATACATGTGGGATACATATACATATGGGAAATTTGCCTGAGCAAGTTGCTCTTTTTTAGAGGATAAGGACCACCAGCCAAAAAACCTCAAATGGAGAATCTCAACTTCTTTTGTTTGAACTTAGATTTTCTTCTAACGATGTTTTAACATTTTAGAATCTTCCCTCTTGGAGTGGAAGAATTCCTCAAGTGGGCTTTAAACACAAATTGCAGTGTGGTGTAAACTTTCTTGGTTTGACTGAACTTTGTTCAGTGGCTCTAATAGAATTTCTGTCTGCTTTAGAACTTTCAAGATCTAAGTCTTCATTGGCTTCACTGGGAAATCTGTCTGAAGAAAGGTGAGCAGGAAGTACTGATGTTGGTATTTAACACAAAAACTGTAAATGATTGGAAATTTTGTGCCTATAACTAAGAGTTTGCCGAAATCTATTGAACACAACAATGACACTGTGTTTGTTTGTCATGATTCTAAATGCAAGCAGTATTATTCCAGCCTTAAAAAGGAAATCTAGGCTCAAAAGTTAAGTAACATACTCTTCAGAAGCATTAAAAAAGGGCAGTGCTTAAGAGACATAGATTCAAATCCTGGTTTATTACTGACCAGGTGGAGAAACTTAGTCTTGGTTTTCCCAGCCATGAAATGGCTATGAGGAAAGACACCTACTTTACAGGGTTTGGGGAAAGATGAAAGAAGCTCTTATATGCTTGGTTTCTAGTGTGACTGATATATACAGTTATGCAGTTTATAAGAGTGAGGTCTTGTACTTGAACCTAGGGTTGTTGAATCTATACTGGACAAGATTTTGACCCCACAATGAAAGTAGATTGGGATCTAGGAAGAAGTCTGAGTTCTTAAGTATGTCTGATAGGTGACAGCCTTCTCCCCTATATACATACATACTTTTTCTTTCAGAACATGTGTATATATATTTATAGAGACTCTATTAAGGATAGAGCCAAAAAAATCATACCATGATGTGGAATGTATACTTATTGACAGATATTAGTTCTGCCAGAAAATCCTTTTGTCCTTGTTTTCCTTCATAAATCATCTTCTTTGAAGTACAATTTGCATACAACAAAATTCAGTCATTTTGCATTTGATGAATTTTGACAGATGGATATATCTGTGAAACCATCATGATAATCACATAGCAAAGCAATCTCATCCCTGAAACTTTTCTCACGCTTTTCAGTCAATTCCTTCACCCCAGCCCCCAGGTAACCACTAGTCTTCTATCACTATAGAATTTCATCTGCTTACATTTCATGCAGATGAAATCACCCAGTTTGTACACTTTCATGTCTCATTTCTTTCACTTAACATAATATGTGAAATTCACTTAGTGTTCTTTGGTGGGTCAGTGGTTTCTCTCTTTTTATTAACACACAACATTTCCTTTTAGGCACATGCAATGTAGGTATTCATTCCTCCTGACTGGAAATCAGACAATACTGCCTTAGACTTGGGCAACTGGGAGTCTTCTTTGGGCTCTGTGCTTTAGATGGCCCTCCTCTGGCTTTTCTTCCTGATGCAACCTTCCTTATGAATTGAGACAGTGGTGGTACCAAAGGAATGTGAGCGCTAAAAACTATTACCTGGGTGCTCAGAACTGGAGGATGCCCTGCCCTAATGGTTCAAGTGCCCTGAACCCATTGCCAGGGCCTACACAGGCCTTTGCTTCGTGCTCTTGATGGGTGGTCATTGAGGTAGGGAATATGGATATAGGGAAACTGTACAGGTCTAGAATATGCAGGTTGGGCTACTTAAGTTTGTGCATGAAGGTTGCTCATGGGAAGAAAAGGGGCCAGTTGTAGGCTGGGGAGGGGGTGGTGTTCATTTGTATTCACTACCCAGTATATAAAGTGATAGAGGCAGGTGCATAGCTACCTGAGTAGAAACAACACAGCAAGATACTTCTAGGGAGAAATAAAACTGCAAAAAGACAGGAAACCAATTTTAGAGGTCACAGAACAAAAGGTTGTAGAACTGGAAAGGGTTTTAGATTTCATGTTCTCCTGTTCTTTAATTTCACAGATGAGAAAAATCAAGTCCCAGACAGGTTAAGTAACTTCTCTAAGGTCACACAGCTAGTTAGTGACAGAACTAAGTGGAACTTTTCCAGTTCTAGGTCAGAGTTCTCTCGAAATGGGTATAACCAGTGTTTTTCAAACATTTTTGTTTACATATCTTCTAATTTTTTTTTGAGACAGGGTCTTGCTTTGTAGTTCAGGCTGGCTCTGAGCCCACTATGTAGCCCAGGCAAGCCTCAAATTTAGCAATCCTCCTGTCTCTGCCTCTTGAATGCTGGGATTACAGGTGTGAGACACCATGCCCGGCACTGTGGTATGTGGTATTGATTGCTGGTGGGTGTGAGTCACCATGCCCAGCATTGTATGTGGTTACTGAGAGCTAACTCAGGACTTTGGGCTTGTGAGGCAGGCACTGGAACCAATGAGCTAAATCTCCGGTCCAGTAGATATAAATTTTATGTCATTCCTTTTCCTCTTTGAACTTGAGTTTTCTATTTTCCCCAAGAAATTGTCCTAACATATTTTTTTAGTTTATTTTTATAATTATTGATACACTGTATATACACATCATGATCACACTCAATATTGGGAATTTGTATCAGTATTTGACACGCTAACATATCTTATACTTGAAAGATTTCTATTCATTACCCTGTTACAATTTTATGCATATATGTATTTCTATCTACACACAACTAGACACACATATATACACACATATGCATACATACATATATATATATTAATTATGTACTGCCATTTTCTATGGACTTTCATCCACTCATTAAAAGTTATTTATCAAATGCTTGTTGTGTCCCAAATATTATTCTAGACACTGTTCTAGTAAACAAAACATATGAAATCCCTGTACACATAGAACTTGTTTTATGTTGGAGGAAGCATTTACCATACTGGATAAACAAATAAACTATGTGAAATTTTTTATATTAAAACTAACAGAGAGACACAGAAGTAAAAGGCATCTGTGTAATGTCATGCTGGCAGGCAATGCTGGCATTTTGGGTGGAGAGGGCTCCCTAGAATGACAGTTTTTGCACCAAGACTGAAGGAAGCCAAATCCTCAGCTCTGTGCATATGAGGAGAAAAGTACATAAGATGGAGGGAACAGACTAGTGCAAGCAACCTGAGGCTTGACTGTCCCTGTGTTTGGAGAAGGCGAGGAGGCAAGAAGGCCAGTGGAATTGGAGTCAGAAGTAGGGAGAGAGCCCTGAAGATGAGCTTAGAGATCATGGGTAGCTGGATTATAAAATATCATTGGAAGATACTTTAAAGATTTTTAGCTTTTACCAAGTGATTATGGAGAGTTTTAAGCAAAGGAGTTACGACTTCCCACCTAATCTTAACAGGATCTGTTTGGCTGTTTTGATGAAAATACACAAGGTGAAGCCAAAGCAAAGAGTGCTGTTAGTCAGTGTGGCATTTAATTTTGTGTGTCTGACTGGGCTAAGGGCCACCCAGATTCTTGAGTATGTCCATGGGGGTTGTCTTCCAATCTTCCTAGAGCCCCATAGAACAAATGGCAGGTGGAGAATAAGTTCACTCTCTCTCTGCTTGGCCTAGAACAACCATCTTTTCCAGCTTGTAGACATTGGTTCTGTATGTTCTTGGGCCATTGGACTCAGACCAGGATTTATACCACCAACTCTCCTGGTTCTTAAGCTTTAATGACACTGCTGGCTTTTCTGGGTCCCCAGTTTATAGATGCCAGGCTGTGAGACATCTCTTCCTCCATAAATGTGTGAGCCTTATATACATATATAAATTTCATACATATGGTTTTTGACCTCTTCTCCTCTCCTCTTTTCTCTTCTTCCCCTCTCCTCTCTTCCCCCCCTCTTACCCTTTTCTTCTGTTGCCTTCTTCCTTCCTCCTTCCCTCTCTTCCTTCCTTCCCCTTCTTTCTCCCGGCCTCCTGTTGGTTTCATTTCTCTGGAGAATCTTGATTAATTCCACCTTTCCACCCGGTCCCGTGCCTGGCAGGGTGAGCTGAATGAACTACATCTGTGAGCTATTTGTCCTCTGGTTTCCAGCAGTTTCTGCCAGTGGGAAATGGTAGGGGATGAGAGAAAGGGAAGGAGAAGAATAAAGTCAGGGCCTTTATTTCATTTATTCCTCTGGCTCACTGCAGGTTGGCTTTGTCTTGTACTTCAGGCTGCAACTTCTGGCAGGTCTGCTTATAGCTGCTCCACTGTTGCCCCTTTAGGCCTAGAGGTGGGTGTAGCATCCATCCCCCCCAGGTGCTTCACCATCCCTGCTTAGTTTCGTAATCCTGACCACACCTCTGTTAACAACATCCTTCAATTAAATGCTCTTCAATTGTCCCTTCAGCATGAGCATGCCGTCTGTTTCCTATTGGGACCCCGACTCTTTTGATTATTTATTATTGTATAAAAGACCATCCTAAAATTGAATGGCTCAGCTAGAACTATTTATTTCCTAATTATTTCAATTTAGGCAAGGTGTGGTGGGCAGGGCTTGTTTTCGCCCCAAGTGGCATCATCCAGAGTAGCTGGAGCTGAAGGATCTAATTCCAAAATGGCTCACTCACAGGACTGGTGAGCTGGTGCTGGCTGTCATCTGGGAGCTTAGCACAGCTGGCTACTGGCTAAGGACATTAATTCTCTTCCAAATGGGCTGTTAGGACTTCTACACAGCATGGAGGGTGGGTTCCAAGAGGCAGGAAGCAGAAGTTGCCAGGTCCCAAAAAGCTGAGGTCCGGAACCCACACAGCATCACTTCTATGTGCTACTTGGTGGAGCAGTCATAAGAGCAAGCACACGTGCGAGGAGGCAGAGAGCAGCACAGAAAAATTAGTGTACCACGCTGGTTGGGACAGGAGGCAGATGCCATCTTGGTGTACCACGCTGGTTGGGACAGGAGGCTGGTGCCATCTTGGTGTACCACGCTGGTTGGGACAGGAGGCTGGTGCCATCTTGGTGTACCACGCTGGTTGGGACAGGAGGCTGGTGCCATTTTCCAGGTGAGCGATGATGATGCTAGAAGACAGCAAGGGGATCCTGAGGTGGCTGAAGTGAGCTGATGGAGTTCGCTGAGACAGATACTGTGCTAATCAGTATCTTCTAAGAAGCAGGTTTCCAGGTGGAATTTGACCTGTAAGTATTTATTATTATTATTTATTGTGTGAAAAAGAAATAGGGACAGAGACAGGGAAATCTGCTAGAGCCGTCAGACCATGATGCAAGTGTGACCTTTGATGAAGATGAAAGGGAAAAATGGCCGGGCAGAAGAATTCAAGACCACCTTGCCGTCTAGGGAAGGTTTTAGAAAACCTCTGGTGAATGCTTGAGCTGAAGTTGACCAGCAAAAAAGTCTTTCTCCCAGGAGTAAGTCTGTCCCTACTACCCTCAGTGATCGGTGAGGAGCAGCCCATGGAAGCGGTGACCTCAGTGTGAATGAAATGATGGGTTTGGGTCTGGGGCACTCGGTCAATTACACTCCGTGTGGGAGATCTGTAAGGTATAATCCCACAGCCGCCGCAGTGGCCGAGGACAACTTTAAGGTTTTTGAGTTATTTACTGAGTATCTAAAAGAATGAAAGTGCATTAACTGAATTTAGGAAGCCTACAAGAAGATCTGGTGTGAGGAAGAGTATCAGAGACATGATTCTGAACTTGGTAAGTTCGAGAAACCTATTAGACATTTCAGGCCAGCTGTCAGACTGGCAGTTGGATTATATCTCATCAAAGCTGTAAGAAAACCTACTAAGATTATCAGCTTGTCAGTAATAATAATAATAATAATAATAATAATAATAATAATAATAATAATAAATATAATTGTGATAGCCTATATTTCAGGGGAGATGTGTATTTTGGATAATAAATTAAGGACAGTAAGACTCTAAAGTGTTAAGAAAAAAACTACTTTCAATGAAGTTTCCATTATTATCTTACCAGCATCCAACTTACCAAAACACAATATATATCAAATTTTAATAAATAAAATAATTCTTAAGCATAAAAGTGCAATTCTATTGGAAACACATCTCTTTATAAGTTCTACCTATGGATGAATATTGCTTGTGACTAGGAAGAGACTGAATTCAACATGAACTATTTTCCCATTTCTCATATTCACAGATTAAAAGGCTAAAATATTTTGTTTGCAGAAGTGTGTGAATTGGGGTGGAAGTTTTATTATAGTAGCATCATTTGAGTCTTTATATTCCTTCTGCGTCATATGCCAAAAACCTTGTTGTAAGCAATTATCAAAAATTATCTTAATGATCAGCTGATAACTCTAATAGGTCCTCCTGCAGTTTCAGTGAAAGCAAATAATTGATCATCACCTGACTTGCAAAATGATGTGTCACTCAATGATTAGTGTTTTTTGTGTCTCACATTGGAAGTTGTCTCTTTGTCTGATGCCTCCCATATTTCTACTGCCTGGTGCAGTGCACCAATGGGAGATTCCGGAACGGTGAAAGACCTTTTCTCAGTACAGTGGAGGGAAAATATGAAAAGGGAGGTGAAAAATGTGAGCTTCCTTTCTATCATGTCTTCAGGCAGATTTTAAGGGAGAGAGTTTTAAGACTGAATCCCTTGAAACCCTGTTGCATGCAGAATAAAAATTCTCAGTCTACAGTGATCAGAAGGGTTCTTGGACAAGGTTCTGAAGTTTCATAAGGCAGTTGAAGTTGTGTTCTGAGGCACATGAGCCTGAGGTCACTCTGAGGAGGTGAACTGAGAGGCTGTAAGTTGGTAGAGGATGAGATCTGGCCTACCTGGTGCAAAGTTGTCCTCCTTTCCTGATGTTTCAGACCAGATTGGAGAATCAAAGCTCAGGCTTTGTCTTGGGCCAGAGTGAGGTAGGGGGAATGGAAAAAGAAAATTGATGTGGTTGCAAAGGGGGTAGCCCAATGAATGTGGAAGACAAGGGGCTTTTAAGAACCTTGCAAATAAGTATTTTAGCACATTCACTGTTGCTGTAATGGATTACCACAGCCTGGGCAACTTATAAAGAATAGTGGTTCATTTAGCTCATGTTCTAGAGGCTGGGAAGTACAGGAACATAGCAGTGGAGTCTACTTGGCACCTGGGGAACATCTTCCTGCTATCAGATCATGAGACAGAGCAAGTATGCCAGAGAAGACTCATATTTTTTTAGTACTAGGATTGAACACATGGCCTTCTGCATGCTGAGAGTGTGCTCTACCACTGAGCATCTTCCTCAGCTATTTTATTTTACTTTGAAATAGGATCTCACTAAGTTGCCCAGGCAGAACTCAAATCTACTTCTTTAGTAACTGGGGCTACAGGCATGTGCCACTGGCCTGGGCCCCAAACTTATTATTATAACAAAGCCACTTTTTTCATAGTCTACACATGAGGGAAGAGCCCTCCTGACCTAATCTCCTCTCAAAGGTCTCACCTACAAATATCATTAACATATAGGTTTGCTTAAAAAATGGGAATCAAGATACATCATGTATAGGAATAAATTCTCATTGTTGAATGTGACTATAATATATACTTAAACTGTACCAATAAACTCAATCAAGAGGAAAACACACATGATTTTGAGATATAAATTTCTAGCTCATGAATTCTGGAGGACAAACAATCATATCAGAGCAGAGTTAGGCTACTTGGAGCCAGTCCACAAAATGAGGCTGTGTAGATGGATTGAGCATGAGGTCCAGTTCTGATTCTAACCCTGAGAGATAGCATGAAAAGAAAGGGTAGTTATAATGGGATATAGAGAAATAATTTAATTTCAAGAATTCTGGCTCCTTAGAATATCCTTTCTCATTTCCTTGGGTGCCACAGAATCTCCCCCATGGTGAGAGTAGCTGGGAAGTGCGCGATAGGGTTCCCCCCTCCTGGTGTCATGAGAGAGTATTACATATGTCAAGTCAGAAGGCCAAGGTTACATATTCATCTATCCCCACTGGTTATGTGGCCTTTGGAAAGATGTGCTCTGAGCTTTAGATTACTTATCTTTAAAATGAAAATAAAAATATTTACTTCTGCTTTTTAATGTTTGAAAATCAAAAGTGAATACGAGAGTTGCTTCAAAGATATGATTCAAGTGCCAGGCATGGTGGCTCATGCCTGTAATCCCAGCACTCTGGAGGCAGAGACAGGATTGCTGAGTTCGCGGTGGCTTGCCTGGGCTACAGAGTGAGCTCAGGGCCAGCCTGAACTACAAAGCGAGACCCTGTCTCAAAAAAAAAAAAAAAGATATAATTCACTGTAAAACTGGAAGCACAGGCAGTACAACCCAGTGACAGTGAGTGGCCATGATGTGCCACACTTCATGGGGTGTGAAGAGTTAGACCTGGAGGCTGTGTGGGAGGAGAGATGGCCAGGGCTGAGATGACAGTGAGAAGGGAAAGAGAGCTATGCATGAGAGAACTCAGAGAAAGCTAGCGGAGGGGGACTCAGCAGGCCTGGTGAGGGCTTGGATGCAGTGTGAGTGTCCTGACAGTTTCTAGCCTCCCCTTTCAGTAAGCCTGCTACTGCCCTCTGGCCCCTTCCTTCCCATTCTGAGGGATATACCAACACTCTTTCACACTGCCTGCAGGGAAATCCCGGGCTGTGTGTAGCATGCCAGGAGAACTGGCTTTATTGCTTGGTCACTGCACCACTGGCTTCATCTTAGCTTCAGAAATGTTCTTTCAACAGCAGATCCCACTAGGATGAGACTCTCTCTTGTCCTCTTCCTTTGCTCTCTCTTCAATTGTCTTTTTAGTCCTCCATTATTGACTGTGTCTTGGGGTTGGTATAAGAGATGAGCACCACAACAGATACCACGGGGACTGGAAAAGTGACAACTTGATCCTCATTCTTCAAGGAACATGAAGAGGACCACTCAATGCTCATGGTGCCCTTTCCCACAAGACTTTGGAAATCCAGCCACAAGGAGAGAAGGATGCAAAAAGATTCTAGGTCATGGAATCCCTATTGCTATGTGCCAGGAAGCCTACTTGATGTTCTTGTGTAATCCTCTCGATAACTATAGTGGCAAATATTATTATTATCTCATTTCATAGATGAAATTATGGCTTGGAGTTTCAGTTAACTTGTGTAAGGACTTAGAGAGATTGGAAGGAGGGTCTGTTTGGCTGGCATCTGACCCTACTCTGCCCCTTCATATTTATATTTGGCTGAAGGACTGGGAAAGCCACGTACATCCCTTTCCTGGTATTCAGGCTTCACTTATATACTTATTCTCAGAGGGAGGTGAAGGTTATGGAAGTGAAATCATGAGCAGAGTTTTTCCAGCTGCGGGTGAGTTGTTGCTTCTGACAAGAGACACATGTGTTTGCCCATGCTATGGCAAGCAGTGTCTTCCCTGCTGGTTGAAGTTCTAGACATGCTGGGAGCAGTGAACGCCCTCAGGTTACATTTGCTCTCAGGCTTGTTAGGCCCTTGCAGATGATCTGGCTAGGTTCACAGTGGCACGGGGCCAGCTAGACCTGGTTCAGCAGGAAACCCTAGTGCTGTTTTCTATGGAAAACCCTGGAAGCCATGTTGCTGCTGCAGCTGCAGCTTCTGAGTCAGGGTTCTGATGGTTGATTATGAGAAATAGGCAGAACGCAGAGTATCCTGGCTGAAGGGCAGGTAGCAGCAGACAAATTCTGATTTTGTTCGTGGTATGGGTTCTTTAAGGTTTCTGTTGATTAGCCCTCGTGAGAACAGTGTCAGCTTGGCTACTATGCAACAGCCTGAAGTGTCTCCCAGGACAGCCTGGGGGGCCCTGGTTGCTAGGAGTCCTGTGGCAGTGGCTCCCATGGGAACTACAGACAGCCCCAGCTGCACTGCCCTAGGCACTCTGGGACTTCAGTGAGCTCTAGTCTAACCATGTGACACACCAGGAAGGTTTCTTTCTTGTTGAGCAAGAAGACATTCCCTTGGCTTGCAGCTCTCTGGGGTTGGCTGAGGTTTTAAGGCTGCACATCTCTTAGACTCTTCCTCCAGGGGAGCTCTAGGAAGTCCTCCTGGCAGGGTAGGTAGGAGCCTTCCCCTGGGAAACCATAGCATCACAGCCACACCTTTCCCTGCACATGTGTCTCATTAGACTGAAATTATCTCCCTGTGATATTAAAGACAGATCATCAGAAGAAAGTAGGGGATATGGTGCTCCCAGCTCCTAGCATACTGGCTGGTGCATGAGATGTTCAATGGGCATGTGTTTTGTTGTTGAGAGGGCGGCCCTTGGAGGCTCAAATTCTTTGCATTTCCCTGATCCATTTGTGTCCTCACTGGCAGGAAGCAAGATGCCTGATCTATTTCTATACCTTACATTAACATTATAGGCAATGAAAAGGAGAAATGGCAAAAGAGAGAATGATAGCCTATTATTGGGTAAGAAAGGCTTTCCAAGAAATCTTTGACAGATCATGAGAGTCCGGGACATTGTATGTTCTGGGTTTGTTGTCTGATAAACAAAATCTGGATTCTTTAGCCAGTATGAGTGTGTATTTGTTTCCTAGGGCCACTATAACAAAAGAGCACAAAGTAATTGCTTAAATGATAGACATTTATTGTCTCAGTTCTGGTTCCTATAAGGCTGATGTCAAGGTGTTGGCAGGGTTGGTTCTTTCTTTTTTGAGAGCCAAAAGGAGAAATTTATTCTGTGTTCCTCCCCTAGCTTCTGCTGGTTCTTTGGCCATTGTAGGTACACCAGCCTGCTCTCTGCTTTCATGTTCCCAGGGCCTTCTCCCTTGGTGTGCATCTGTCTCTGTGTCCACATTTCCTTTTTTTTTAATGGAAATACAATCATATTGGCTTAGGGAAAATCCTAAGACCTCATCTTAACCTGATCATCTGCAAAGACCCTCTTGCAAATAAGGTCACATTCATAGTTCCTGAGGGTTTCAATTTCAACCCCTCTTTGGAGGCTACTCAATTCAATCTACATTGGGCAGTCTCAAAAATATGGTTTCAAATTCCTTCCTTCAAGAGGATGTGTCTAGTCATGTTTGGTGGCATATGCCTATAATTCCAGCATTTTTGGAGGCTGAAACAGGGGGATCACAAGCTTAAGATTAGCCTGAGAAACTTAGAGATGTAGCAAGACTCTGTCTCTAAATACAAGAGAAAAATGGTCTGGAGATATAGTTCAGTGGCAAGGCTTTGGGTTCAGTCCTCATTACTACCAAAAAATAATGAGATTGTATCTAAATCCTTCCTCTTGAGTCTAATTGCTGTGATTGTGTTGACTAATAGAGCATGTGGAAATGGCCTAACATAGGTCATAGAATGCCTTGCAGTCCTGCTTGACTCTTTTGGGATACTCTGGAAGAAGCCACTTTCAATTTAGAAGTCAGCATCCTGAGATTGCCATTCTGGAGAGACCACATGGAGGTGCTTCAGTCAACAGCTCCAGCTGAGCTCCTGGCTTGAAGCTGGTGTCAATGCCAGCTTGTCTGCTTGTCATTTCCAAAGTGCATCAGTCAACCTTTAGCTGACTGTGGTCCCAGTTGGCATCTGACTGCAACCACATGCAGAAATCATAAGCAAGAACAATTCAGATAAGCTCTTCCTGAATTCTTGACCCAGAAAATCATAAACAAAGGAAAATGATGTTTTTAAGCCTGTGAATTTGTGAGCTGTTACACATCAATAGAAAACTAGAATAATCAGCAGGAAGGAGAAAATGAATATTGACCAGCCTATAAGACCAGTGAGGGCTCTGAGACTCAGGAGGATGGCTGCCATGGAACTTCTCATCAGAGGTGTTGTATTTGTAAGTTTCCACTGGGGATCCCTAGTGGGGTACCTCCTGCAGTCTGAGACACTTGATTTAGATAAGTTCCAAAATGGTAGTATCATCCAGTTATTCATATAATCACTTTAAGGAGAAATTCTACAGGAATTATCACTGTGAAGTGGTGTAATGAAGGCAGTGGGCCCTGACTTACCCTGGTCATTAACAGGCTGCTTTGCCTGAACTGGAGAAGAGTCGTCATTGGAGAACAGAGGCTTAGTTTGTATAATTTGCTTCACCAAATAGGAAGTACTCCCTCTAATATGGTTTCCATGTGTCTCACTAGGTGATATTTCCATAATTTTATGATGCAACTTGATCATAAGCAGGTGTAGGCACCATGCTCTTAGATTTCCTAGCCTCCAGAACCATAAGCCAAATAAAATTCTATTTGTTATAAATTATCTGGTCTAAGGTGCTTTGTTACAGCAACAGAAACTGAAATATGAAACCCACCCCTTGCCCATTTTATAGGCAAGGATCCTAGGAGGTGGGTTTTTCTGGCAGATCCTGAATTCTATACTTAGTGTATTCTGGGGGCCCCAGGTCTGGCCTCTGGCTTGCAAATAATAAAAGAAATAGGGGCCTATCCTGTGATAGTATATCCCAAATATACTGAAGGTAATTCTCAGTTGAGCACTTGTGGGTGTCTATGCTGCATGTTTTGTCAAAATCCCATTGGTTTCCTGTCCGTGTGTTTCTGTTTCTCTGTGTGGTCTTCCAGGTCTCAGGACTCATCTTTCCTCTTTTACCCCTTCGTCATACTGTGTCTAGCTAAATATCTTCTTTGCTTAACTTTTATTTCATTTTCCTTGACTTCTTCACATTCACCTTCGTGCTTTGATCAATCTTTCCAACAGCAGTTGCCAAGCAACTTCCTTTCCTTTCTCCAGCTTCCTCCAAAAACTCCATCTATTTCATCAAGCTGTTTGCTCAACCATGATGCTATTCCCCCAGCTTTTGCCTGCCCTGTGGTAAAATTATAAAAGGATGTCACTTGAAGCTTGTATCAGACTAGTTAGGGGTAAGTGTTTGTAGCCAGAGAAATCTCAGCTCAAATTCTGTATCTGTTACATGCTAGCTGTGACACTAAGAAAATAATTTAACTTTTCAAATCTCAGTTTCTTCATCAGTAAAATGTGTGTAGTAAATTATGTTTTCCAAAGATGACCATGATCTCTTCTCTGGACTCACATTTCCTTCTAGAACCTTATTAGTTCCCCTCAAGAGGTAGGGCCTATATCTCTTGCCTTTCAAGTTAGACAGTTTGTTATCTGTTTGTTACTAGTTAAATGCAGAGATGCTGCTGCCTGACTTCAGAAGTTACCAGAGGTCAGAAATGACAATGCATCTTAGAGTCCTGAGAAGCTGTCTATGGTATCTGACTGCCCAGCACCCACCATACTATATGGAAACCCTGGAGAGCCCTTGTAAGAAACCATCTGGGGAAGCTCTCAAAGTGCAGTTGATCCTCGTTATTTGGAGATTCTATATTTTCAAATTTCCCTATTCACTAAAATTGACTTGTAGTCCAAAATCAACACGTAGTACATTCAGAGTCACTTGTGAACATTTGTAGAGTGGCAAGTACTCAGAGTTTTCTAATATGCATACTCCTAGTGAAGGTCAAATATGGTGACACTCTGCCTTCTTGTTTTGGCTCTTATAATGTAAACAACTGACCTTTGTTCTGTGTCTTTAGTGTCATGTTTCCCTCAGTTTATTCTTTTTGTTGTTGATATTGCTGTTTAAAATAGATCCCAAACAGTGCTGAAATGCTGTCTACTGTTCGTAAGATTGGGAGGGCTGTGATGTGCTTTACAGAGAAAATATATGTGTCAGATAAACTTCATCCTGATATAAGTTATAGTGCTGTTGACCGAGAGTTCAGTGTTAACCAATCAACAATATATATCAAATAGAGTGTCTTTAAAGAGAAGCACGTGTAAAAGAAAGTTACGTATTGACTGGTTGACAAAAATATTGTGACTGGAGATCAGTATTTCCCTTAGGAGAAATGGTTCAATATTTGCTCATTTAGTGTTTGCAGTGATTTTATAGAACATAACCACCATGAATGATGAGAATCAACCATGGACAGAGAAAGATGCTCAGTCAGGCCCCAGCTGCCCAGCTTCCCTCATTTCCAGCTTTAGCTATCATCTAACTGCATGAACGAACCTACACTAGACAACCCAAGGGACTCCTCAAATTCCTGACCCTTGGAATCTGTGTCATATACTCATTTTGTGGTTCCATAAAATGTTATTAATACTTGGTTACTATTATTTGTATATTTATAATATTACTAATACTTTTTGTTAGTATTTTGAAAATACAATAGTAACCAGAATAAAGGAGTCAGCAATGTACCTGTCACAGGATGGGTGGAAGGCTTAAATGAGTCATCATTATATCACATTGAAAGGGCTAAATGTTAAGTGCCAAGCAGTCTACTACCATTAATGTTATGAATCCTCTGTGTTAGCATTTACTTTATGGAAATACAGATTATTACAGTTAGAAAGAGACTTTAGAGATCACCCAGGCTAATCTCTGCATTTTTTTTTGGATGAGGAAACACAGCCCTAGAGATGGGAAATTGCCTGCATCACATAGAAAGTTGAGGACAGTGTGCGAATTACAAGTGAGGTTCTTCCTTTGTGCCAGAGAGAAACCTGTTGTAACTATGGCTTTGCATATTCCAGTTTTAAATATGCATTAATTATTGAAAAAGCAAAGCAGAATCTGATTCCAATACAGAGAGCCCTTGAAGTTCCATTTGTGCTCGGGCCCTAGAATCATAAGTGAGATGATCTTTTCTTATAGGTCTGTACAAAAAAAGGTAGTTCTTTGTGGATAGGGAGTGGGAATTATGCCCTGTGATATGTCTCAGTGGGTACCAGTACCAGTGTGGTTGATTGGGTTCTGATTAAATACCTGAAGTAGGTCCCTGCATGATAACTTCTGCTGCACAGTGGCAAGTCAGGGTACTGACTGCAGGGAGAACAAGCAAGCAGATACCTAAAGCAATTCCTGTGAGGGAGATGATGTCTGTATCCATGGTCTTGAAAGCTCTTGGTATCACACCCTGTAGATAGTAGCTTGTCTTTGGCTCTAGTTTCTATTATACTTTAGAAAGAGTGAGTTCCTAGCATGATTCAGAGATCACGTTTTGTTCTCTATTTTCTGGTGACACACAACCCCCCCCCCCAACAGCAAATGTTTGTGTCTGGTCTTTGGGTTAAGCTTATGAGTAGTGATGAGGGGAATAGGTGGGCTCTAGTCTAGATTTAGGAGTTTCAGATACCACAAAGTTAATTGAATCCCCCAAAAGCCTAAGGGGACCCTAGGTACACAGAATAGGGGATCCCATCCAGTCTTACCAATTGTTTATAAAATATTTGTCCTCGGCTTATCAATGTGTATTTTGCTTGCTGCATTAAATAATGAAACTTCTTGCTTTATGTAACTATAGCAATGTATCATTTTGAGAAGAAAATTTAGAAGTGGTAATTTTGAGAAAATGAAATGCCATTTTGGACAAATATTAAAAAATGCCAAACCCAAATGCAAAAATCAAATCACTAACTTGGCTGTATGCTTTTGTTTTCTCTGAGAACTCAGGAGGGTCCTATTAATGGTCTAGGAACATTCACTAGGGTTCCTTTGGTTGCCACTGTGTGGTCACATATGACAATAATGCCTCAAATGTAGTCAGTCTTTATAGCCAAGTAGTATTCCATTATACACAGATAGCACATTTTCTTTATCCAGTTGTCTGTTGATGGGTATACAGGCAGCTTTCAGGATTTAGCTATTATAAATTATGCTGATATAAACATTAGTATGCATGTATCACTGTAGTATGATGACTTAGGCACTTTGCGAAAGATACCTAGCAGAGGGATAACTAGATCATATGGAATTTCTAATTTCAGTGCTGATGGTAAATTTGAGACATTTGTCAGAAAATGTGTGCACCTGGAAAATATAACGTTGAGTGAAATAAACCACACACTCCAGTTTAAATGCCATATGGTATGTTCTCACTCAATTTAAGCAAAATACAAACAAAGAAAATGATAAAGGATGGATACAAAGGGACAAGTGGATGGATCTCTTGCACCCCCCCAAAATGAAATAGGGAACTGATCCAAGGGAATAAGGATGAGGAGTGAGGAGGAAGGGAAGGGAAAATAAATGGAATAAAGATATGCCATGTAAGTAACCTAATAACCCCAATGAATGTGAACATTATATGCCAAAACTTGAGCTAAACCAAATAATATCAACAGGGAATGAAAAATGAGATAGGGAACTGGGGAGAGTGGGTAGGGAAGATTGGTAAAGGGGCTAAAAAAAAGGGACATGCTATATTATGTATATGTCATCATTTTCCAAGACAATTGTAATGATGAACTACAAACAATACAAGTAAAATTTAAAATTTTTTGGAAAAGAACAATGGCTACTTTTGCCCATCTTTCTCAGCTACTGAAATGGCCTTTTGCCTTCTATGTTCTGCGAGCTTGGATCTCAAAACTATTGTAAGCCAAAACTTAGGTTTGTTTCTCAAGAATGGGTGAGAGAGAAAGAAGTAAAAGGAATAAAGATAGGAAATGAAATTAAACTGTCCTTATTTGCTGATGACATGATATTCTATATAAAAGGTCTTGGTCTGGAGATTTAGCTCAGTGGTTCTGGCGCCTGCCTCGCAAGTGCAAGGCCCTGAGTTCGATCCCGGTAAACACATATAATGTTGGGCATAGTGACTCACGCCTACCAGCAATCAATACCACATACCACAGTGCTGGACGTGGTGGCTCACGCCTGTAATCCCAGCACTTGGGAGGCAGAGACAGGAGGATTGCTGAGTTTGAGGCCTGCCTGGGCTACATAGTGAGCTCAGGGCCAGCCTGAACTAGAAAGCGAGACCCTGTCTCAAAAAGAAAAAAAAAAAAAAAAGGTCCTAAAAACTCAACCAAAAGACAGCTAGACTTACTTGCCAAAGTTAGTAGCATAGCTGGATACAAGGTCAATGCTCAAAAATCAATAGCCTTTGTATATACACAAAACCCAGACTCACTGAGAGAGAAATTAGGGAGTCAAGCATGTTCACAATAGTACCCCCCAAAATGAAATATCTAGGAATCAGTCTAGCAAAGCAGGTAAAAGACCTCTACCCTGAAACCTACAGCACTCCAAAAAGGAGACTGAAGAGGATATCATAAAATGGAAAGACATCCCTTGATCCTGGGTAGGAAGAACAAACTTTGCCAAAATGGCTATACTCCCCAAACTGCTATACAGATTCAATACAATCCTAATTGAAGTCCCTACAGCATATTTTACAGATCTAGAGAAATTAATAAAAAATTCATCTGGAACTACAAAAGACCTAGAATAGCAAAAGCAATTCTAGGAAATGAGGACATGGTGAGGGGTATCATGGTCCCCAACTTGAAACTATACTACAGAGCCACTGGGGTAAAAATAGGATGGTACTGGCAAAGTAAAGGACCTGAGGATCAGTGGAATAGATCAGAAGACCCAGAAACAACTCCAGATACACTAGGCCACCTCATTTTGGCAAAGGAACCAAATATCCTCAATGGGGGAAAGATAGCCTCCTTAAGAAATGGTGTTGGAAAAACTGAGCTTTAACCTGCCAAAGACTAAAACTAGACCTATCTCTTTCACCATGCACTAAACTAAAATCAAAGTGGATCAGAGACCTAAACACTAAAACAGAAACACTAAACTGGCTGCAAAACAGATTAGACAGAACCTTGGAGACATTGGCTTAGGGAGAGACTTTATGAACAAAACCTCTATAACATGAGAACTATCAGAAGAAATCAACAAATGGGATCTCATCCTATTAAAAAGCTTCTGCACAGCAAAAGAAACCACAGTAGAGCAAAAAGCCAACCAACTATATGAAAAAAAATTTGCTAGCTGTTTCTCAGACATTTCTCTACTATCTATAATATAAAAGAGTTTAAAAAACCCCAGTCCCTCCCCAATTTAAAGACCCAAATAAAAAATGGGTATCTGAAATGAACAGACACTTTTCAGAGGAAAAAATAAAAGCAGATAAGAAGCATATGAAGAAATGCTGGTCATTCAAGAGATGCGGATGAAAACAATGCTGAGATTTCACCTCACTCCACAAAGAATGGCTGCTATTGTGAAATTAACCAGCAACAAATGCTGGTGGGCCTGCGGGGAGAAAGAAACCATTCTCCAGTATTGGTGGGAATGTAGACTGGTGCAACCACTGTGGAGATCAATGTGTAGATTCCTCAAGAAACTAGGATTAGAGGTCCCATTTGACCCTGCTATTCCCTTGCTATGGATATACATGAAAGAATTAAAAGATTCATAGCATAGCAATATATGTGCACCCATGTCCATAGCAGATCAGTTTATGATAGCTAAATCTTGGATACAACCCAGATGCCCATCAACTGGAGACTGGATAAAGATGTGTTTTTTTTTAATAAAATGAAGTGTTACTCTGCTGTACATAATGATATGTTAGAATCATACTCAAATGGACATACCATGAGGACATATTCATAAATGAAATTAATAGGTCACAGATATGTAAATACTGTATTTCTTCTCTGGTATGAGAATCTGATGATATAGATGAGTTCTAGAATATATGATAGATATTGTGAAATAGAAAGTAAGGGGAAAAGGGTAGGTGTAAATAATGGGACTGTGATGGTAAAAGAAGAAACAAAGTATGTATATAGGGGGCAGGGGGTGTTATAGAGTAGGGGAATGGGAAAAATGAGAATTAAGTCGTGTCATATATTAGTACAAATTCCCAATGTTGACTGTGATCATGATGCATACATAAAATGCATCAATAAAGAATTCAATTAAAAAAAGAATGAATGACAGATATACCTCTTTCCACTGATCCTTTACATGGTGATATTGTGGCTTAAATGTCAAAGAGAAAAGTCCCCTTAAAGTAACAGAATAACTTCTTGGTCAGTAATAAACCATTTCTTGTATATACATAGGAGGGATTCTATCACTATGAATCAATAATTCAACCTATATTTACTTTATAACCTGAGGAGGAAATGTATCCAGTAGTGGATGGGTTTGTTCCATACACATAGAAAGGGCCATGGTACTCGGGTTAAAAGAAATTCTTATTAGTTATTTAGGGCAGAAGCTACATTGTCTTTTCTGATCCTGGAGGAAGTAGGCCCTTATTGTGCCAACATGTTTCCCTAACACACTTAACCTCATAGCACCAAATAACCATACTTGTACTGAAAACTTCTGCCCCATTCAATGTCAAACAAGGAAATTATTGATTGTAAGTTGCTTTCATGCAGATTTCTCCTAAGAACAGAGAGTGCAGCGAATGGAAGTGGCCAGCCTTATTTGCCAAGAAATATTTTTTTTTTGTAAATCAGTAATCTGGAATTCCATCTTAATATAACAATCTCATTAAAAGAGTTGGCTATGCTGGAAAACAGGCTAGGTAAAACTCTTGGAGACGTTGGCTTAGGCAGAGACTTTATGAATAAAACCTCCCTAGCACAAGAACTAGCAGAAAGAATCAACAAATGGGA
>PVIC010011015.1:0-42064 GCA_004025085.1 Thryonomys swinderianus
GCATTTGGGTTATTTCTAAGGTTGGGCTATCATGAACTGAGCTGCTAAGAACAAGGGTGTACATATGTCTTTCCAATATGATTTTTAAAATTCCTTTGAGTATATTCCTAGCAGGGGAACAGCAGGGTCAAATGGGACCTCTAGTTTTAATTTTCTGAGGAATCTCCACACTGATCTTGACAATGGTTGCACAAGTCTGCAATCCCACCAATAGTGGAGAAGGGTTCCTTTCTCCCCACAGCCTTGCCAGCATTTATTGCTGGTTGATTTTGCAATAGCAGCCATTGTTTGTGAAGAGAGGTGAAATCTCAGTGTTGTTTTATCTGCATCTCTCGAATGACCAATGATCTTAAACATTTCTTCATATGCTTCTTGGTTGCTTTGACTTCTGCCTCTGAGAAGTGTCTGTTCATTTCAGATGCCCATTTTTGAAGTGGGTCTTTAAACTTGGGGGGACAGATTTGTTTAAGTTCTTTATATATTGTAGATAGTAGCCCTTTGTCTGATAAATAGGTAGTAAAGATTTTTTCCCATATTGTTGGTTATTTTTTAGCAGTGCCAGTGGTTTCTTTATCTCAATCTAATACAAGCTATTTATGAGAAACCAACAGCCAGCATCATACTTAATGGGCAAAAACTGAAACCTTTTACACTAAGATCAGGAACAAGGTAAGGATGCCCACTGTCACCACTCTTGTTCAATATAGTGCTGGAAGCATTAGCCATAGCAATCAGGCAAGACAAAGAAATAAAAGGAATAAAGATAGGAAAGGAAGAAGTTAAACTGTCATTATTTGCTAATGACATGATTCTCTACATAGGGGATCCTAAAAACTCAACCAAAAGACTGCTAGACTTAATTACCAAATTTAGTTAGTGTAGCTGGATAGAAGGTCAATGCTCAAAAATCAGCAGTGTTGGGCTGCAGATTTAGCTCAGTGGTTCTGGCGCCTGCCTCGCAAGTGCAAGGTCCTGAGTTTGATCCCCAGTAACCACATACAATGCTGGGCGTGGTGACTCACACCCACCAGCAATCAATACCACATACCACAATGCTGGGCGTGGTGGCTCACACCTGTAATCCCAGCACTCAGGAGGCAGAGACAGGAGGATTGCTGATTTCAAGGCTTGCCTGGGCTACATAGTGAACTCAGGGCCAGCCTGAACTACAAAGTGAGATACTATCTCAAAAAAAAACAACAACAGTCTTTGTCTACACAAACAACAGACTCACTGAAAGAGAAATTGGGAAGTCAATCCCTTTCACAGTAGAAACCAGAAAAATGAAATATCTAGGAATCAATCTAACAAAGGAGGTGAAAGACCTCTACTCTGAAAACTATGGGACTCTGAAAAAGAAGATAGAAAGAATATCAGAAAGTGGAAAGACATCCTTGTTTCTGGGCAGGGAGAACCAACATCATCAAAATGGCTATACTCCCACAACTACTGTACAGATTCAATGTAATTCTGATTGAAATCCCAACACTATACTTCACAGAACTAGAGAAAATAATCCAAAAATTCATCTGGAACCAAAAGAAACCTAGAATAGCAAAAGCAATTCTAAGCAACCAGGACATGGCAGGGGGTATTACAATCCCCAATTGTACTATAAAGCCACTGTGAAAAAAAAAAAACCCTGCATAGTACTGGCAAAGTAACAGACCTCTGGACCAGTGGAATAGATTAGAAGATCCAGAAATAACTCCAGACACACTGTCACCTTATCTTTAACAAAGGAGCCAAACATCCTCAATGGAGAAAAGACAGACTCTTTAATGAATGGTGCTGAAAAATCTAGGCTTTCACCTGCCAAAAACTAAAGCTAGACCTATCTCTTTCACCTTGTACTAAACTAAATTCACAATGGATTCGAGACTTAAACATTAAAACAGAAACGATAAAACTGCTGCAAAACAGGTTAGGTAAAACTCTTGGAGACATTGGCTTAGGCAGAGACTTTATGAATAAAACCTCTATAGCACAAGGACTAGCAGAAAGAATCAACAAATGGGATCTCATCCTACTAAAAAGTTTCTGCACAGCCAGTGGCATATTTTAAATTTTTTTTTTTGAGACAGGGTCTCGCTTTGTAGTTCAGGCTGGCCCTGAGCTCACTATTTAGCCCAGGCAAGCCTTGAACTCAGCAATCCTCCTGTCTGCCTCCTGAGTGCTGGGATTATAGGTGTGAGCCACCATGCCCGGCACTGAGGTATGTGGTATTGATGGCTGGTGGGCGTGAGTCTCCATGCCCAGCATTGCATGTGGTTACCTGGGATTGAATTTAGGACCTTGTGCTTGCGAGGCAGGCACCGGAACCACTGAGCTAACCCTCTGGCCCAACCAGTGGTATTTTTTATGGCAACATAAAATGGACTAATAGAATCAGTTACCAGGGAACAACTTCAGCTGAATCATAAAATTGGAGCCTACAAAGGAAGAGAGACAGTGAGGGTACCAAAACTTTTTAACAAAAACTAGCCCAAATCTTTCCATATTTGATTAAAATATTTATATTTATAGGTCACATATCTAAGAAGGTCTACAAATCACAAGCATAAGAAATATATGATAAAACTATGCTATTGTACATCATAATCAAATTGCATAAAAACAGAGATGGAAAGAAAATCTTACAAGCAGCCAGAGGAGCAGGGGACATTATATGGCAAGAAATAAGGACAAGTATGACAATTCAAGCTAAATGATAGTGTCCCCAAGAACTTAAAAGTATTAAAAGAATAACACCATGATCCTATAATTCTTTACCCATAGAAAATACCCAATAAACGATCCCATCACCATCACTCTCATCTCATCACTACAAAAATGTTGAAGTCCATTGAGAATAAGAGGAATAATAACAAATGGAAATCTTGAGCTACATACATTGACAAAGATTACTGAGAAATTGCTTAAAACTTGAGTAAGGCAAAGGTGTTTCAAGTAAAATGCCAAAAGGATGACTCACAAAAGAAAGAAAATGATAAATTGAACTTCCTCAAATTAGGAATGTATGCTCTTTGAAATACACTAGTAAGAGAATGAAAAGATAACACCATAAATAGGAGGAAGTATTTGTAAATGACAGATTAGTTCAAGGGCTTTTGTCTGGATTATATAGAAACTTTAAATTTGGTATTAAGGATAAAATCTAATATAAAATGGATAAAAAGAAATTTGAACAGATATTTCATCAGAGAATGGACACAGGTGGAAAATAAGAACATGAAAAGGTTCGTTACATCATTCAGCAATGGGGAATATGCAAATCAAAATCATAATGAGACATTACTATATACGTACTGGAATGGCTGCCATTAAAAACCGATCAGAATCAGTGTAGAGAAGGATATAGAGGAAACAAAACACTTGTAAAATCACACAACTATTTTCAAACAAAAGCTTGGGATTTTCTTAAAATTTAAACATATATAATATAGAATCTACTCTGCCTCTAGATATTTAACCCAGAGAAAAGAAAGTATACACACACACACACATATGTTTATACACACACATATACACACACATTTATATAAAGACTTACATGAAATGCTTATTTGGGAGCAAAACTTCAGGAAGCAACCCTAATGTCCACTAACAGGTGGAAGGTAGATTGTGGTTTATCTATGCAGTACAATGAAACACCATTCAATATTTAAAAAGGAATAAACTTAATATGCACTCTCATAAAGATGAATCTAGGAATGGTTCTTCTGAATGAACAAATCACACAAAGAGCGTCCATGGCAGAACTCTTGGAGACGCAGCTAATCTATAACGATCGAATGCAGATCAGTCGTTGCCTGGCAGTGAAGGGCAGAGGGAGAAAGGGGCACAAGTAAGGGATTATAGAGGGGCCTAAGGTAACTTGGGAGTGACGGCCATGCACTTTATCTGAATTACTATGCGACCTTCATGGTTGTAATGTATGGCTAAATTTATTAAATTTCATACTTGAAACATGTACTTATATCTCAAATATTTTAAGTAGCACCATTTAAAAGAGTAACGATAATAATATATGCATTTGTAGCTATTGTTGCAAAGAAATTGAGTTTAGCAATTTAAACACCAGATAACTATCTTCCTATAGTTTTCGTGGGTTGATTTTTCAAGCCCAGCACATCTGGGTTTTTGTTATCAAAATTACACCTGCTCTAATCAAGGTATTGCTTGGGGTCCCTTCTCATTGGTAGTTGGACTGAAGGATCCATTTCCAAGCTCTCTGAAGCTTAGCAGAATTCATTTCTTGGCTACAGGGATGAAAGCTTTAGAATTTTTGCTCACTGTTTAATGGAGGTTTCCTCTGCTCCTAGGTGCTAACCATGAGTTTCATCATGTGGCCCCTTCCATAAGAAGGTCAGGTTCACAAGATCGCAGTTTCCTGCATCAGATCTCTACAGGGATGAGAAAGGGAGTGTGTCTGCTGGGAGACACTCTTTACATAGTGAAATCCAGGAGGGAACGCCCATCAGTTTCATCAGTCTGTTGTTCTGAAACCGTGGGTCCCCCTACACTGGGAAGCAAGGGTTTCCACAAAGCTATGTCCACTGAGAAGCAGAGGTCAACTTACAGTCTGCAGGCCACACAGCCATTCTTTTCTTCTTAGTCATTTTAATGCTAAATTCATCAAAGATTTGGCCTTTGTTTTTTTGATAGATTTCCTTCAAGTTTTCTTTCTACTCTGTGACATTTTTTGAGTATGTGTGGCTCTATTGCATTTCATTCCCGTAGTTGGAATTCGCCACTGAATTATAGCAAATGCAATTTTGGCATCTGTAGAGATGAACATATGAATTAAATCTTAAAAATCTGTACATCCACTTATTTCCAACACATATGTGAATTTAATTTTTAATATGATGATGTAGTGAATAATCAGTGATGAGTCATGATTGCATTCTTAAGAATTCCCTTTTGAATATATCTCTGCATTTGATTTGCAAGTATTTTATCTGAGATTATCACATCTAAATTCAGAATTAACCCTGGGCTATAGCTTTGTTTTTATTTTATGGCCCTTTATTTTCTTATGCTAGTCTCAAAGAATGAGTTGGAAAACAGCCTAACATTTTCTTTTCTTTGGAACTATTTATGTAATAAAGGAATTATATGTTCTTTAAGCATATGGTAGAACTTTCCCATCAAACCATGGAGGCTTTTTGTGTTGCCCACAGTGCAACAAAAATAAGAATGGAAAGGACTCCTTGGGCAGGCAGCTTCCAGTGAAGTTATTGCTAAGTCACTGTGACCGTTGCCTCCAGGCTTTTCCCCATTGCTCTCATTCATTGCTCTTGAATTAGGAAGGACTCTGGGAAATTCCCACCTGACTGGTAATCCTCTCCTGTGCTTAATCTAACCAGTGTGTGTGTGTGTGTGTGTGTGTGTGTGTGTGCGCGCACGTGTGTGCATGTGTGCATGCAGGCACATAGGCAAACACATTTTGCTATGCTTTGCTTTGCTTTTATTTATAATCTCCTTTCTCTATGACCTAGATCTTGCTTGTTAATAAAATTTCTTCAGTTCCTTCCAATTTCTAGTTCTTTCACAGGCTATCAAAATATACTTCACTGTTGACCAGATGGCTTAATTCTTGCAAATTTTATTTTGCAGGAATTTGGGGGAGAAAGAAAACACATTATTTTGCTATACCTACCATCTTGACCAAGCCTTGGTTTTATTTTTCTAAAAAAGAAGTGTTGAATTAAACTTAGATCTTGAAATCTGCTATCCAGAACTTTGGATGTGTACCTGAACTTGGGTCAGATTTACTGAGCTTTATATACCACCATAAAGGTTACCTTGGAAACCACCTGAGAGAAAAAATAATGTTGGCAATGCATGGAGTGAATTGGTATAGTGCATAATTTTTAAAAATTCTTTGAAAATATTATTCAAAGTTTCTAAATTTTAAAGATTAGATATTGCTTTTGAAACAAGATTTGAAGGAACAATTTCTAAGGTAGAAATGATGTCCATCATATTATTAAATAAAGCTGTGGCAAATAAATAGTTCAAAATTTATTTTTTTCCAAAATGACACTCCATAACAATGCAAATGTTGTAAAAGACAGTCGCATAGTAATATTTATTTTTAATTGTTGTTTCTTAATTCATATTTGTCAAGTTGCCCTGTATGCTGCAGAATTAAATGCATTCAGGTAATGAGGGTTTATACAACTACCACATCCAACATAAAGCAATTAAATTGAAATGAGACAAACAAAAGCTACTTATGAAGAAATAAAAGATTCAAAGATTTTTGCATATAATATTCCTTCCTTTCATTTCAATGTGATGATTTATTGCAACATCCCACTAGCCCAATTCAACAGTTCCCTGCACTTTAGAGAATTTTAAATTAATTCAAAGTTATCTGGGAAAGGAAGGATTACATTCAATATGAAAGGCATTATGGCTTTGCAGGCAGATAACTGGCTGGGACATTCGAGACCAGGGCACCAAGGTTCTGAAATCTCCAAAGGCAAGCCCTTTGTTAAGACCCTACAGCTGAGGTGAAGGATAGTGGAGAACCCTCATGTCTAGATGCAGGACTGCCTTTGTTCCCCAGTAGTCCACCTGTAAAGTCAGGAGGAGGGATGTAAAGGAATGTATTACATGCTCATTGTCTGTACTTTGGGCTACATATGCTTCGACAGGTCAGTGATCCCAAGATGATGATCAGTTTTCTTCTCTCATAGCCAACACTAGTCTAAGATGTCTGTGTTTTCCACAGCCTCAGTTTCTCTCCTCTGTCAGGGGAAATGCCATCATTATTTCCCAAGATAACCAAAGGGAAGAAGTAACTGGGACAGTAAGACAAAATGATCATAGAAATATAATGCTAAAAGTATAATTGTGGTTAATGAAGAAGCCATAGAGAGGAAAGAAAAGCCTAGAGACAAATGGTTTAAAGTCACTGGTTTATATGAATTTGAACTCATAAGCTATAACCTTTCATTAACTTAACATCTTTAATAATGCAGATCTAATGAGATAGATAACAAAGAGGTCTCTCTCTCATGGCTCTAAATCATGAAGAGGCAAATCTGCACACCGGTTTCCACTTTCAGCAGTCTTTATTATTACATTGTCAGTGACGGCACAATAAAATTAGAGCATCAAAACCTGTATCTTTGTCTTCATGCCAGCAACTGATTAATGTCAAAATGTCACATCCTTTTCACTATCAATAAACAGAAAGCAGAAGCTGGTTACTTCTCGGAAGGATTTTAATGCTACACACGAGATGAAATAGAGTTAATTGGCACCTTTATAATCCTTGAGATTTTCAAATATCCAATTTTTTAAAAAGGCTACATAATCTCAGAGATTAAGGGAAAGAAAAATGGAAATGCTTTGCAGTTTCATACATAGGAAGACGTACTTTCCTCTGAACTGTGGCTCTGAGGGCAAGGAGACAGGGTTTGAGGCTTTTATTCAGTCGCATTTCTGAGCTTCTCATCTGTTTTGTTCTTGGGATGAAGTCTTTATGGCCTGTATCTTTAGAGCATCATAACACCAAATTATACAACTCAGATCTGCTCTAACCCACTCTGAAGGGCAGCTCTGAAATCAAATTAGAAATGGTACACTAATCCTGAGCTTTTTATTATAATTTTACTTTATTTTTAAGTAGCACTTACATTATAAAAAAATGCCCTTGTGTCTGCTAGACTTCGGTATAAATGAAGTGGAAATTAGATATACAGGCATGCAGACGACATTCAATCATGGAAAACTTTCATTCTTGTGTAAATTAAAATGATCCTCTGCACAGATGCAAAAGAACTCATCCAAGTAAAAACATTTACATGTAATTTACAGAATGTTTTCTCCCTTGGAAGCAATTGCTTCCTCCAGAATCATAAAAACCTACATTTTAAATGTTGACTAATGTTCAAAGACACTGAACCAAGCTAATAAACTGCAGGAATTGAAAGAGATCCAAATGGGAAAATATAAAATAACTGTATATTCTGATCTTCTCCAGAAATGTTTATCTGACAGTAATTTTAGGTACTGTACTAAGCAAATTACTTAAATTATAATTACTCCTCTTCTAAATTTTGCTTCCTAATAATAGAGTCAAGCATATATACATGAGATCTATATCTTCTAATGTGAATGTTGAAATTCCAAGGTGAGTTTCTGCTTTAAACATTTTTCTTGGCTCTCATACTATTGTGCCATATAATGACTCCCTAACCTAGGAGAGCCTAGTGTGTGAACCAGTGACATGGCAACACCACGAGTGGCTCTGCCAGGGTTACAGACCAGTGACAGCTACAAGAACACTTTACTTAGACACAGACCATGTACTGTGACTACAAGCTACAAGATTTTCATTCCGGTGTTTATTGCTTATAATTTTTGTCAATGGTGACAACCCATTTCGCCTTCCTCTTCCTTAGAAGGATAATAAGTGCATACTCTTAGGTGTGGTTGTGAGAATAAGCAAGATAATGCTTAACTCTCTTTATGAAAATGCCAAGTAATGAGGTAGAGTGGGGATAATTATATCCTAACCTTCTGTAAAAGACACCGCAACTGAGAAGAAATGTTGGTTCTGGGTTTTTGCAGCTCAAGCAAAAAGGGGAATATGATACATTAAAGAGCTTTCATTATCCTAAAAACAAAAGTAGCCCCTTTGATCAGGATAAAACCTGATGATGAGCTGGGTGCTAAACTCTTAGGGAACTTGCTTCAGTGTTTTTACGGAAAGCCGACCAAGGGAACGGACAGGACTCCGAGGAGCAGCTCTGCAGGATGAAGCGGCACTTCATGTCTCTTATCAGCCCCAGATCAAAGACTGGGGCATCTAGTAAAACCCGCTGCTACTGCCGGGCATCGCAGGGGCAGTGCGGGGGTGGGGGGTGGGGAGCCAAAGTCGCACCTTCTGGCCTGTAACTTCCTGCTAATCAGACTAGAGGGAAGTGAGAAATTCGCGAGGAGGAGCTGATGTTTTGGCAGGTCCCTTGGGCTGTTGCTCTGGGCTAGAAACTGATGGAAACAGACACTGGCGAATTAAGATGCAGAACACAGCCAGGAGCTATTGTGTGTCCTGGCAGGCAAAGAGCTCAGGTGGTTTCCAGCTCTGACAAGCTAGAGTCAGGCTGGCGCTTTGTTATGAAAATCAAGCGCTGGAGGCGCACCTCCGCTGCACGAAGGCTGCTGTAAAATGATAGGTAAGCGGCAATATTGGCCTTGTGATGTGCTGGGAGCTGTACCGTGCTTCCCGGGAGGATGTGACAAGGCCAGTGAAGAGGGTGAGGTCTGATGTACCACTTAGCTACCTGCGCCGTGGGCAGCCTTGGTTTGAGGTTGGCAGTGCTGCAGTGGACCTGGTGGGACGACTTGGCTGCCCAGGTTGTGTCGGACAAGGACCGGCCTCACTCTGCCGTGCTGCTGCATAGGACCTCACTCTCTGAACACAGAGTGCCCGCCCAGGCAAAGATCTTGGCTTTCTCATCATTGCTACTGAGCTGTCATTTCTGAAAACAACTAGCCAATGGTTTCTGTGGCTTGTTAGGGCCACTCCCCAGTTGGGATGGAGAAATCAGGACATCCATATGGAAAAGGGGCCTTGTCATCCTGTTTGCTACGGTAGGTGGCTGTGCTTCTTGCTCTTTCCACAACCTGTATCAGTTTGAGTGAGTAAGACTGAAAAAGGGAGAATAAATATAGCCAGTATCTAGAATATTCAGGTGTGCAGATTTTACGTATTAATATCCTTGCCAAAAGCCAAAAACCTTTAAAAATGAGTGGATTTAAAGGATTCTTTTAAAAGCACTTTCCTCCCTGCAATCTACCACATTCTTACAAAGAATTGACCAACAATTTTATTCTATTCTACAAGTGCCTTCAAGAAAGACCTTGCTGAACTGGTGAGATGATAGAAAGCATGGGTCCTGTTAGAGCCAAGAAGCAATGAAAGGCTTAGGAGACAGCGGGCAGTAGAAGAGCAGTTGGGATGTGACACCTGTAGGGAGCAGGGGCAGGTAGAAGAAACAAAGCCACAGGAGCCCTGTGCAGGATGATCTGAGGGCCACTAGTTACAAGCCCAAAGTCACAATTTCCCAACTGTGGAAGGCCACTTACAAAGCAATTCTTTCTACTAAGCTTCATCTCTCCCTGACCTAGGACAGGAGCACTCACTGTATTAAGGGTCTAGACTACAAATGAGCTCATCAAGCATTTTGTCCAGTACAACAGAGGCCTCTGTGTATGGGGGTAGGGGGCGGAAAGTGTGTGTGTGTGTGTGTGTGTGTGTGTGTGTGTGTGTGTGTGTGTGTGTGTGATAGAGACAGAGACAGAGACAGAGAGAAAGAGAGAGAGTCAGACAGACAGATAAGCAGATAAGAGACACAGACAGAGGCACAGAAAGATAGATTTATACTTATAAGAGAGAAATAAAGGCAAAGACACAACTTTACCTGTGTGGACAACCTTGGACTTACTACTTGATATCTTAGAATATGTTTATTTCAGACAAGATCAAAATAAAAATGTTCTAGTTTCTTCAATTAAAAAATATAAAACTGGCTCTATAGTAGCTGTTCTAAAACCATCTGGATTCTATGAGCTAGTCCTTTGTGTGAGTTTTCCCGAACAGAAGCAGCAGAAAGAAACAGTACAGCATGGCTAGATGAAGCTGGCACAACAGAAAGTTCAGGTTTCCAGTCTGGCTGATCTTATGGCATACAAGAGGAAAGAAGCCACCTCTAGCTGTCCAGCATTACCAGTTAAAACAAGTTAATTGATATTTACATACAAAGTTCCAACAGGGAGCCAAAATCCAGTTGGTTTCTAGGGGAACATGCTTATTTGCACACCATTATTCTTTAAACATTCGCTGAGAGCTAGCTGGTAAATGGTTCTTTAGGACATGCTTTTAAAAAAAACAATCCCCTATTGCTTTTTGTGCACTGTTTTCAAAAAGCTTCTGCTAATAACTGCATTTCGATCAGATCTCTCAGTACAAATGAACCTCCCATCAAAACTCTAAGGGCAACCCATGATATTATCTTTGCCAATTGAAATTCTCAAGGTGAAATATGTATGTGCTGTAATTGGCACCTTTGAAACATCATTTTTCCCATGGAAAGCTTTCAGAGTCGCTGCCAGCAAATGCAGCCTGGCAGGTCCAGAAAGGTGAGCTCTGAGTATGAATCCTTCATTATCAGCAGGGTTTTACCCAAGTGACAAACTTCCAGCTACCTGTCAATCACGCCCATTTCTGGTCTTGCAGGCATCTGCAGCCACTAAACTGGAGGCATCAGCCTGTGCAGATAAATAATTACTCTAGCTGAGCCACTTCATGGAAAGGCAGAACTCTTTGTCAACATTGCCTGTCCAGAAGCAGCTGTGAAATCTGCAGCTTTCTACACAGCCTGGAGAACAGAGCAGGGCGTTGGGAGGTGAGCAATAGCCAGGGCAAAATGCACCCCAATTCTACACACATTCTTCGTTGATCTGCAGCTTTTTGAATTTCTGTTACTCTTAAGTGGTTTTAGGAACTATCACAAGAATCAATACCCAAACTTCTTCTTCAAATAAGTTCATTCCAAAGTATTTATTTTTTTGTGAGCCAAAATAGTGAGATATTTGAGTCTCAGCAATACTGTGTAATATAGAAAGTAAAAATAATTACTCTTGTATCACCCTGGGTTTTCCTGAGAAACAGGACCAGTATATCTATTATTGCCTGTAAAATTGGATGCAGGATTTCAATTTGGCTTCAACTCCTAAGTTTTTGTGCTTCCTAGGTTTTTCTTGATAGCTAAAAACTCCTAACACTGAACTCATACTATGTGCCAGGCATGATTCACTCAAATTTTTAAAGTGAACATATAATACTTGTGCTTACTTGTAGGGTACCATATTACAATTCAGTACATATATACATTGTTTAATGATCAGATCAAGGTAACTAGCATTTCCGTTCTCAAATATTATAATTTCTATGTATTGGGAACTTTAACCTCTTCTGTAATTATTTTGAAATGTGCAATCAATTATTTTAGACTTTAGTCTAGAAAGTCTAGAGGTGAGAGTGGATGGTGAGAGGGTGGATAATTGGTACCACAATAGTTAGAAGACAGGAAGCAGGTGTAATGACACTAGGAGTCTACTCGCGTTATCTCCTTCAGTCTTCATAATAAACTTGCACAGTAGGATCTATTAATATTCTTGATGGATTTTTAATTTATTGGTACATTTTATATACAGCTCATAATCACACTCAACATTGGAGAATTTGTACCAGTATATGACATGAGTTAATCCTCATTTTTACCCATATCCCTACTCACTCCACAACGCCCCCTATATACATGTGCTTTCTTTTTATTTTCAAATCATATTTATTCTTTCCTATCCTTACTTTCTCCTACCAATCCCTTTGAATATTTCCTATTTCACAAAATCTATCATACATTCTAAAACTCCTTTACATGATGGATTTTTAAAAAAAAAAATCTTAAGATTTAGGAGAAATTTCCAAGATCCCACTAGTAAGTGATAGGTCTGAATTCATCTGGAACCTGTGTTCCTCCAACTCACAGCCTCTCAAGAACTAAACCCCAGTGTCTGTCAAAAGTCTACTTCAACAGTGGTTGATGGCTGGGTCAGCTGACTTCAATACAATGACCTGTATCATTGTAACTGCTGTTTGCAGTGCCACTGGTGGGCGCAATGATTGGTTTAAACACTTGATCATTCCGAATTATTTAACCCAACCATTCCATTTTCTAGCTGTGAAAGAAGAACTACTTATAAATGACGTAGGAATTCTCAAAGGAGTAGCCTCCTGACCCCAAATGAGGATATTGTTAAGCACTACCAAATCAGAGAGAGAGAGAGAGAGAGAGAGAGAGAGAGAGAGAGAGAGAGAGAGAGAGAGAGAGAAGGAGGGAGAGAGAGGAAGAGAGAGAGAGGGAGAGAAAGGGACAGCCAGTGAGATCTCTTCCAGGAGCAGGAGGGAAGACAGTAGGGCTCAGTGCAGAATGAAAGTGCAAGTTACTGGTTTAAAATTACAAAGAATTTCAACATGGTAGCTGCAGGGTATCCACCAGTGTGGGAGGTCAGACCTCACAAGAGTCACAGCCAGAAAAGTGACCTGAGCCTCCTCTAGTGGTCCAGGACAGAAGGCTCAGTCACAAGAGAATGGAAGAGAAGGAGAAAGTTGAAAAAAAAAATTAGCTACCTGACATATCCGAAAATGGTACATTTGTGTATTTGTTAAGGTTTTAGCTTGTAGTAAACTAAATGTGCCCAGTCCCTGGTCAGCCCTGCGACTGGTACAGGTCATTGTACTATAGTGTTCCTAGCACCTACAAGTTGAGAGTCTAGCAGGTTTAATAGAACCTGGCAGTCTGATCACATAATTCATACTTCTCAAGTAAACCTGTCCCATCTGAGGAGAAAATTAGTGCAACCATGAAGCCAGGGTAACTCTGACAGGTAGAAAACTAGTGTTAAAATTGGATAAATTTCATGTTACTACAGGGGAATTTGAAAATTATGATTCATTATTATTTTAAGTAAAGAGGAGTTTAAAACTCAGCTTCTAAATGTAAAGCCAACCTTGAAAAGGTATGAACAAACTATGCTTCAAAAAAAAAATAATGCACAGGGGCCGGAGATTTAGCTCAGTGGTTCCAGCGCCTGCCTCGCAAACACAAGGCACTGAGTTTGATCCTGGTAACCACATACAATGCCAGGCATGGTGACTCATGCCCACCAGCAATCAATACCACATACCACAGTGCCGGGCGTGGTGGCTCAAACCTGTAATCCCAGCACTTGAGAGGCAGAGGTAGGAGGATTGCTGAGTTCAAGGCTTGCCTGGGCTACATAGTGAGCTCAGGGCCAGCCTGAGCTACAAAGCGAGACCCTGTCTCAAAAAAAAAAAAATACACAGAAGAAATAGGCGATCAAGAGACACATCTCTTCCACAGCTCTTCCCCAAGTCCCATAGGCCAAATCTATCACTACACACACAGGCAAGCAAAAAAAAAAAAAATCAATTATTGTGAAATTAAATGGTAAATATTATCAAATTCATTTCTGTGAAATGTCCCAGGGTCTATGCAGACTCTTCTAACACCCAGAAAATTCTTCCTTGACATTTCCTGACCTTCCCCGTCCTGACTGGTCACAGCCAGAGTGCAGAGCCCTCCTCCAGGCGAACACCGCCTGTGCAGAGGTACTTCCCACCCTTCCGTAGAGTCCTAATGAAGACGCAAGACTTGCTTTTGCCCACAACAACAAGCAGCAAAGAAGACGAAGCCCGATGCCCGGCTCCCGCCCAGCTGTCTGCAGAGCAGGTCGCCCTGAGCAAACACTGAGCACCATTCCTGTGCAGCAACGTGCTTTTCAGCCCTCGAACAAAAGCTTCCATTTAATGTGGGCTGTAAAGCTAGCCTGACAATAAATACAAGAAAAGGTCATTTGAGATTGAACACAGCTTCTCAATAATAGGAATTATCTGATGCAACGCATGAACATGTTCTTCCTTCACCCAAGAGAGCTGGAGACATTTGAGATCAATAATGGGATAAAGAAATCTAAGATCTATTATGAAATTACGAAGATCATAAGTGTTAGTGTGTACTATATAGGTAGCAACTAGACTGAGGAGCCTGTGGTTATGGAAAGTAAAGCAAATCAGACATTTTCCCTATCCTCAGAAAAAGGCTTTTATCACTGCTAAGTATTGTTCAGAGTCTCTTTGAGAGGGGAGTGTCATATCTTGTTTTCTAGCAGCCAACAGCAGCTGAGCCAGATTCTCAATAAGTGTGTGGCCCATTTTTTAAGAAATGCAGTAACTCTTGATAACTTTCTCTCAAGAGACTGTTACATGGAACAGTTCAGGGCTTCGGTCCTCTCTTTCCTACATGTGAGCCCTCTGCTGATTTGGGGATTTTGAATAACACTGGTGATGCATCATAAAATAATTCCTAATTTTCCAGAGGATACGCAGAACATTAAAAAGAATTTATTCATAGAAAGTATTGCAGCTAGGTTAATTAATAAGGAAGTAAAGACAAATTTGATAAAAGAAAGTACTGAACTGGTAACTACAAGGGAAGGAAGCCAAATTAAGTAGTGAGCCATTATTTTTTCTTAGGTACTTTAAATCTCTCTAGTTATAAAATTAGAAGCATTTAATAGAAAATTTATACTTTTAATGGGAAATTCATTATAATAATGAAGCACTATTGGTATTATCACAATATGTAAACAGAAAACCTTCCTATATTATGTGGATGGATATATTAAAAGGATTTCATATGTCTACCTTGGGTTATTCATTTTCCTCTTTGTATGTAATTAACATTATGAATAGTATCGACATTTTTGTCAGAAAAACCTTAAACTATTTAAAAGTCGGGCCCACCACCAGACCCAGGCCAGCCAACCCAGGGACCTCCATCCACCCAGGCGAGTCTAGGCGAACACCAAAGAGGCCATGCAGTGACTTCTGCTGCCTGTAAGCAGCCCACCTGCCACCAGACCCAGGCCAGGTGCCCCCTGCGAGCTCCACTCCCCCTGGGTGAGTCTGGGTAAGTGCAGCAGAGATTGCACAGTGACTTCTGCCACCTGCAAGCAGTCAGCCCGCCACCCAGACCCAGGCCAGCCACCCCTTGGGACCTCCATCCATCCCAGGCAAGTCTAACCTACCCACCATCAGGCTCAGGCCAGAAGCCTCATGGGAGCTCCATTCCTCTGGGTAAGCGCCACTTAGGTTGTGCAGTGATTTACAGTTTTCGCCAGCACAACAGATATGAGAAAAAAATTCAAGAACCCAGGCACAAAGATCACCACCACAGGGGAATTCAGGGAAAAGGGAAATGGAGCAAAATGAAGCTCAATCTCCAGGATGCTCTGAACTGGTAACAAAAGCAGATCTACTAAAAAGGAAATCAGAACTGATCTCTGAGATGAAAACGGAGATGCTGTCCACAGTGAAGGACTTCATTAAAGAAGAGTTTAGGAACATCATAGAAGCTCAGATGACAAAAGCAATGTTGGAACATTATAAAGAGCTTCAAGCAGAGGTCTAGGTGATCAAAAACGAGAAGGAGGGCCGGAGGGTTAGCTCAGTGGTTCTGGCACCTGCCTCGCAAGTGCAAGGTCCTGAGTTCGATCCCCGGTAACCACATACAATGTTGGGTGTGGAGACTCACGCCCACCAACAATCAATGCCGCATACCACAGTGCCGGGCATGGTGGCTCACACCTGTAATCCCAGCACTCGGGAGGCAGAGACAGGAGGATTGCTGAGTTCAAGGCTTGCCTGAGCTACATAGTGAGCTTAGAGCCAGCCTGAACTACAAAGCGAGACCCTGTCTCAAAAAAATCCAAACAAACAAACAACAAAAAAACAAGGAAAGTTTGTGAAGTAGGATGAATGAAGCTGAAGACCAAATTTCAGACCTAGAAGACAGGCTCACAGCCTAAAGTCAACTAATAGCACAGTGAGAACAATTCCCACATATATGTTGATTTGTTGTTTTATATTTTCAATATTTGCTAGTTTCAAAAATATGTGAGTCCCTTATTAAAGACAATCTTATAAGGCATCAATCAGTTTACTGAAAAAAAAAATCTTTTTTGAGACAGGGTCTTATTTTGTAGTTCAGGCTGGCCCTGAGCTTACTATGTAGCCCAGGCAAGCCTCAAACTCAGAAATCCTCCTGCCTCTGCCTCCCAAATGCTGGGATTACTACCAAAAATTTTTTGACTTTGATCTTGTGCAAGATAGTATACCTGGACCTGAAGGTGATTAAAGAAAATGCATTGAAGAAAAAATTTAAAAATTAGACACGTTTCCTGTTCTAGTGTAGCTATGAGACTTGGTGAGTTAGAGTAGAATCTCTATCCTGAGTCAGTTCTCTTCAATGTGGTGCTTGGGTGTGCTGACTCGACAGTTGTTCTTCTGCGGCCATTGTGACTGAATGCAGGCAGCAGGCAAAGTATGGGTGATGGGAAGGGATTTTCATTATGTCTTTTCTCTCGGGACCATAAGGTAGGAAGGCTGATGAGCAACAAGTTAGGCCTCAACCAGGAAAAGCAGCAGAGAAAAGTGCTATAGTCCTGGGTTCAAATCCAGATTTTGTCTCTTTCAAGCAAGAAATTTGATCAAACAACCAAATTTCCATCATGTTATTTTCTCATCTGTAAAGAAAACTGCTAACTTTCGCTTATTGGGATGCCTAGAGCCTGGCATGTACTGTGCTCCCAGTAAGTGCTGATCATTACTGTGGATCAGAATATAGTCATCACATCCTGGGAAAAGTCCAATCTTCTTGGCAGGTAAGACTGCAAGATTCTCCCCTTTTGTACTTAATTGGAAGCCTTTGATCCTTACTAGTCACTAGACTCTACTTATGTGTATTTTAAATTTTTATGAGAATTAAATTTCTTTCTTTAATTACTTGAGGAAAAAAAGTTAAATGTTTAATTCACTGCATTAGGAATAACGGGATGACTCCATGAAAACATGATTTGTGTCTTGAGAGAAATTTCAGTAGGACAAGAAAGTCTAAGAGAAAACTGGAACAAACTGACATGTGTTTTATAATTATATGACTGAATAAGCCTATTCTTTGCCTTCACATTCTTTGTAACAGGACCAAGTAGGGGAGAAGATAAACTGCTCAAGGTTCTAAACAGCTCTACAGATAAGGAATAAACTACTCTTGATACTCGAGGAACAAATATTATCATACTACAAATTTTGCTTTTTTTTTTTTTGAGACAGGGTCTCGCTTTGTACTTTGGGCTGGCCCTGAGCTCACTATGTAGCCCAGGCAAGCCTTGAACTCAGCAATCCTCCTGCCTCTGCCTCCTGAGTGCTGGGATTACAGGCGTGAAGCACCACGCCCCGCAGTGTGGTATGTGGTATTGATGGCTGGTGGGCGTGAGTCACCACACCCAGCATTGTATGTGGTTACAGGGGATCGAACTCAGGACCTTGTGCTTGCGAGGCAGGCGGCGGAACTGCTGAGCTAAATCTCCAGCCCCCAAATTTTGCTTTTTGATAAACTAAAAAGGAGAAGTAAAATTCTTAACGTTTCTCACTTTTGAGTCTTTCTTCTACTCCTGTTTTGAAGACCTCTTAGGTAATTTTTTAAATGCACTTGCATTTTAGAGATTTGTCTTGTCTGGTTTATTATTTCAGTGGAAAAATTAGCCCCAAACAACAATCTAACAATATCAAGGGAAGACAGCCACAGTGTGAATTTATATAGATTTTAGTCCATCCTTAAGAATAAAAGTATTACTTTTGATATTGATAATTCTTTAAAAAACACCCTAACATATTACTTATACTTTACTTACATACTAACTTACATTGCAGTTTGCAACTCCAGAGGCTCATTTAAGCCAGATTTGACATAATATAGAGAGGGAAAAAGAGTCTCACTCATCTGTTAAACTTCAACTTTGAATTCTGAGATTTCCCTTATTTGTATTCACCCACATTCCCTGTCTCTATGATAGAAGGGTTAAGCATGCTCATTTCTATGCTACAATAACACTTTATTTTTCCTTTAGTATATTCACAATAGTTTACATTAGTGTGATGGCAGAATTGTTTTCACAATACTCCCTTTAGCAAACTCTACACTTCTTGAGGACAACTCAAATCAACTGAGAGGAGGAATGGTTTATTTGGCTCATGATTTAGAGGTGTCAGGCCATGGTCTGCTGGCCTTATTGCTTTTAGGTCTGTGGGGAGGCAGGAACATCTTGGCTACAGGATGTGGTAGAGGAAAACTGCTCACATCATGGTAGTCAGTGAGCAGAGAGAGGCAGAGAGGAAAGGCTTTGTTCAAAAGATATCCTTCAAAGCCATGATGCCCTGGACCTGCTTCATCCAGTTAGCCCCCACCTCCTAATGGGGACATAGATGAATCAGTCCACTGGATGAAATTAAAGCCCTCATGATGCAGTCAGTCCCCCAAAGATGTACCTTAACCCCCAACACATGAACCACTGGGGAGCATTTTATATCCAATCCATAATAACCTTTCATGTTGATTTTCCAACATACCTGGGTGCTCCATAAATATTTTCTTACTTTTAAGGAAAGGGTACTATCTGAAATTTAGACAAGAGCAAGATATCAGATGACACATTTCAGGACTGAGCAGAAGTGAGAAAGAGAAAATAAGTATGTTCCTGGGATTGGCTCTGCCAATCACATTAGCTGAGCTCCCGCCAATCACAGACTACCATCTGATTAGACTATGCAGATACAAGGAAAATGACGAGCAATCAGTCTGTTTCTATACATCACTTTATTATTGGGTATATAAATACCACTCATCTTTGTTAATGGGGGAGCTCTCTTCTCTTCAGAGTTGTCTTAGATTCATAAATCACTATTGTTCAAATAAATTCTACTAAATTTGATTGATTAGAGGGCAAAAAATGAGAATTAAGTTGTGTCATATACTGGAACAAATTTGCAATGTGGAGTGTAATTGTGATATTATAAATGATGTACCAATAAAATGTACCAATTAAAAAATAAATTAAAAAATTTATCTAATGTTTTCCTTTTACCAGTCTGTCAGGCACTGTGCTAGGCTCATGCTATGGAGGTTTTTAAAATATGTGCTAACTTATTATCCTCACCACAGTTAGGAATGTAACTTGCTATCCTGCTCATTATCCAGAGCTGCCCTGCCCATCCAAGTAGTCACTAGTCATAGTGAGTCACTGAGTTCTTGAAAAGCAGCTTGGTCAAACTGAGCTGTGCTATGAGTATAAGACACACAATGGATTCTACAGAGTCAGCATGCCATGGTTTAAATGGAAAGTGTCCCCCAAAGACTAAGTACTGAGGGGTTGATCCTGATGTAACCAGATTCAGAGCGAGGGCTTAAAGAGGTGACTGGATATGGATCATGACAGCATTAATCTCATACACAGATTTTATGGCTGACTGGGCTCTCAGGAGGTTGGGCTGAGTTGGAAGCCAGACTGAAGGCTGTCTTTGAAGGCTGTATGCTGCCCCTAGCCCTGCCTCTCTTTCTGGCTCATTTCCTTTTTCTGTTTCCTGGATGCCACAAGGTTAGCAGCTTTCTGTCTTCGTGCCCTTCTGCTATTATGTTTCTGCCCTACAGCCATCTGACCATGGACTGAAACCTCTGAAACCATCAGCCAAAATAAATCTCTTCTCTTTTAAACTATGTATGTCAGGTATTTAGTAACAGTAGTGAAAAAGCTGATTAACCTATTGCACTGAAAAAGAAATATTACATTAATAATTCTCATATTGATTAAAATGATAATTTGTCTCACATTTAATGTTAGTGAAGTTAATTGCATCTGTTTCTTTTTACTTATTAAAATGTGGTTCCAATAAAATGTTAAAGTCATAAGCACTTCACTGTACTTCTGCCAGATAGTGATCATCTATGCTGTGAGAGATCTTCCAAAAAAGCTCAGTGTACTCACTGTGTGTGTATACCAGTGCTCAACTCCCCTGTTCCTTTTCCTCTCCAACAGCTCCTCAAGTAGGAAAAATTTCTGCCTCAACTTTCATCCCACATGATTATTTTGAGGGGAGGACCTGGAAACTGTCCGCATGGATAGCCACATCTCCCCACAGCTCTACAGGAAGGGCAGAGACTTAAGAGAAATGTCTTCCAAGAAAATTGCAGGGATCTAGGCTCTCAGACCAGAAGCTTCCCTATTACGGGCTTACTTTGAGAGCAAGAGCTACCCTGTATTTACAAATTCGCTCCATTTAGAGCTTTCAGAATGTACTTAGTTCCTTTGTAATTGACTCCTATACTATGAAGCAGCAGAACCTTACAGCATATTTCTTGGTGGAATTTCTAGGATGAAAAATGAAGTGAGCATTCCTTTCTTCTTTGTTTACTTAAATGGTCACATCCCCCTACCCACTGCAAAGCCATCACCATCTGTTTTCTGTGATCTAATTACAAATGGAATAAGCTCTTAATTCCCCTTTCCATCACTTGAAGATCTATGACGTGAAAATGCCTCTGCAAATACTTCCAGAGCACTTATTTTTGTCACGTCTTTGACACAACTTAGAGGAGCAAAGTTATTTGTTTGTGTAGAAATAAATTTCACTCAGAGGTGTTTACATGACAGAGATTGATACGTGTTTTATATCTGTACACTGCCTGGTTTCTCAATTTGTTTACTGCAGCCTATCTTAGGAAAGCAGGGAAGAAATGATTTTAACAGTAAGTTAAATGCTTTTTTAAAAACATGTAAAAATTCTTATTCTTTAAAAAAATCATTATCATACACTTAAGAGCTCTCCAAGCCAAATGTTGCAGGATATGTAACTTGGTTTCATATTTCCAGAACATCACTGAGTGGCTTTTCTCTCTGTCATAGCTGATCTTCACCCTTTACCATCTGGGGAATTTGAACTCTATTTTTAGCCATTTCATGAGTTGCCAATTTAATGCATTTAAAAGAGTGCACAGCAGATGTCTAAAACATTGAAGGTAATTAATTAAGTCCCACAATTTCCAGACTACACAAAAACAATTTGCCATTGCCTGTAAAATGGTATAATTGAGTATTATAAATGTTTCCAGGCCAAGACTTGCTATGAATTATTTAGTGCATCTGTCCTAATTAAAGACCTATTGGAAGATTAATGTCTCGTAACCTGACAAACTACTTTACTTAGTAACAAATTATCCATATAATGACCTCAAACTAAATTTATAGAAACCAAGAAGCCATCTGAAAGATCTCACAAGCACACTCCAGCAAGAAGTTTCCTTACTTATTTACCTTCTTCACCCAATATTATTTTGGCTTTGAATAGTTTTAAGTACAAATCAATCTGTTCCAAAATAAGTTTTCTAATGATACTTCTATCTGGAGTCAACATCTAATACAAATATACAAAAGCATAATTTATATTCTTTCCAGCTCTCATGCTACAATGGACACAAAGAATTTACATTCAAAACAAAAATAAATTTTAAACATTGAATGTGCTGGCAATGATGGAAAATCTTTTTTATTCAGATTCTATGCTTATGTTTAGTATGAGATTATCCTTGAGGATTTAGAAGTATTTTTCAGCGATAGGAGAGACATCAAATATTCAGCCCAAACTATTCTAGACTAACTGCTAGGTCATTGTCCTTCCAGGGCTAAATCCCAAGGGATCCCATGAAATTATAATATTGAGGTCATTGAAACCTAAACTTAAAAGCAAACTAGAAAGACTACTGCTCTTCTGGCATTAGGGATCTAATGTGTGTACTACAGCTCTGATCTTTGTAACACTATTTTGAAAAATTGATGGTGTGCCATGTATCTTGGAGACAATGGAGAGTGGTCCCACTGGCTCTGCTGACTGCATCTCATGGTGCAAAATGGTTGTCAGAGAGAAGAGGCAGGGTCGGGAATGGCAAAACCTAATATGTTTTCTTTGCAAAAGTGGAAATCATCCCCCCCCCATTGCTAATACATTACCCTTTCTGTGAACTTCTTTAAAAGGCATTTTATGTATTAAGTGAAATTAATCAGACACATGAGTTTAAATATCACATTGTTTTTCTTACATGAGAAAACAAAATATAAAGAGCAAAATAAAAGATGGATGATGATCTAGATGATGATAGATGAATTAAGAACTTTTTTCAAATGAGGAGTAAGAGATGGAGGGAGGAGAGAAAGAGAAGGGATAAAAAGAGGATTTAAAAAAGAATTAAAAGAAAAAATGGAAATAGAGCGTTTGCAGACAGGAAGGAGACCAAGAAATGAAAAGAGCAGGGCAGGATGTGAGGGTCAGAGGATGAAGAAAGAATCAAAATGCATTATATACACCCACCAACCCTCCATGGTAAATGTAATCATTATGTACTAAGAGCATATACTAATAAAATAAACAAAAACCTATCTTAGAAAGACATTCTACATCTTATTCCTAAAGCTTTAAATAAAATCTTTCCAGCTAGATTTTATAGGAAATTTTCAAATATTTCATCAAAACTGAAGATATTTTTCTCTCTACCATAAATATTCACTGCTGGCCAGAATTTAGAGCATAAAATACAAAATCAGTACTAAGTAAGAATACCTAACAAGTACACTAACATATAGCTACTTGGCCCTAATTATGAGCACATGCACAAGAGTAGTACAAAACTGTAGAACACAGCAGAATATATGCACATGAAAAAATATTTGGCAAAGTGTTTCACTGTCATAAAGCCAACAGCAGTTTGTTTATAAACTGTACTTCACTGTCATCTGCACAGAGAGATAGTAAAAAAATGTTTTTTCTTCCAGCTTGGATCTTAGAATTCATAAAGCCATTGCTATTTAGCAATCCCTCCATAGAACTTTCTTTTCTATACAGACTTTCTCTACTGGATAATAACTCAATTTCTTTCTTTTTTTTTTTGAAACAGTGCTGAATGAACCATATATTTTAACTGAACTTCAAATCATATGCTTTTGTAGGAAATAAGCCCAAAAGGGTCAGAGTGACAAAATCCACCCTTTTTCAGCTTGTTCATCTAGATTATATAGTGTTCTTTTAAAATTATTTTAGCCAGAGACTATACCTCTTGTTATGTGCAATAGGCTTCCTTTTGCCTGGCAGAAGAGAAAAGTAGTAACATTGGGTGAGGAATGGAAAGAGCCCTGTGTTCTTTCAAAACATTTATTTATATTGTAGAATTGTATTTGTTCTTATTGTAAAAATTTAGAACACAGGGGCAAGTATAAAGAATATGGTTAAAATTTTCTGTAGCCCCATCAACCGATGATAATCTTAACCATTAGCATTTGAGCATACTTCCCCTTTTTCAAGTTGGGTGCTCATATGATGGAATCTTTGCTCACTGATTTTGTAACTTGTTCATTACATTGTAAACACTTCACAGTTGTCTTGATGTTGTATATGTCAGCTTGAACAAATGCTTCTTTTCTATTATATCTTGTATCATACTGTTGATGTTAGGTAGAGGAAATGTGTCTCTCCTTTGTAATTCATTTTCAGATCTCTCAGAAATAGGAATTCAAGAAATTAGCTCTAACCTACTCAGTAGCATTTCTGTTTAGTGGTGGATGACTTATAAACATATCAGCACAAGACAAATGTAACCACGTGTATATGTGCTTGCAGATACAGACATGCACATGTATTTCTACATTCTTGGAAACAGATTGCTAGGGAAAAAAATCTCAGCTTATTAAGAAATAATGACAATTTAAAGATAATTATTAAATAATATAACTGTAAACTTTGCAATCTGATTCTTTCAATGTCTTACGGATGCGAATGTTCCATTGTTTTAAAGAAAAACTGGATTTGAAACTCAAAGAAAGTTTTAAAATATACTGCTATATTATAGCAACTATTAAACTATTGCGTATATGGAAAAATATTTCTTTTCATTAGACTAATAGATTGTCGATAGGCATTATCACTTAGAATAGACAATCAACTATTTACTCATCTGTTTAAGCATATTTTTTCACACTAACCAAGTTGGGTTTTAACAAAACACAATGAAAGAGAGTTCTCTTGCTATCTTGCCTTAGAATGTTCCCTGAGATAGACACTGCAGGCTCAGCCTTGCAAACAGTCATAATAATTACCATTAGTTGGCACCCCAGGGTCCCTGAGAGCAGACTCTCCTTTGAAACTATTTCAGAAAATATCAGGAGAAAATACACCGAGAGAGAGAGCGAGAGAGAGAGAGAGAGAGAGAGAGAGAGAGAGAGAGAGAGAGAGAGAGAGAGGAAAAAGAGAATCTTTGAGGCATTCACTGATGCATATTTGAATCCACCCAACAATTATTAACATCAGGCACTAGAATAGAGATGCCCTAAACTCAATAATATAATAGGGAGGTGAAATGCACCAGTGTATTATATCCATGCAGCCAAATGTTACACGACTCATGTCGCAGTCAGATGACCAGATTGCAGGTCGATCAGCTTTTAATCATTGTCCTCGTGTTCTGTTGTCTCCCTCCACTGTTCCCCCACCCCATATACAGACTAGAATCTGTGTTTATAATATATGGTCAATAGACTCAATAGTCCATATAAATAAGTCTTGACATAGCTTCTACCAAGTTCCAATGTCAACTTACTCCAAAAAGGGAAGCACAAAATGTAAACCATGGGCTCTAAAACTCAGGGGCGCCCATTGAGCCAACAGCTCCCTGATGAAATAAGTTTGGAAAGCAATATATGTTTCTCCCCTAGTGCAGCTTTGTGATAGATACTAATACAGTATAGACTGGGGCCTGAGGGTTAGCTCAGTGGTTCCGGGGCCTGCCTCTCAAGCGCAAGGTCCTGAGTTCAATCCCCGATAACCACATACAATGCTGGGCATGGAGACTCACGCCCACTGGCAATCAATACCACATACCACAGTGCCAGGTGTGGTGGCTCACGCCTGTAATCCCAGCACTCGGGAGGCAGAGACAGGAGGATTACTGAGTTCGTGGCGGCTTGCCTGGGCACCATAGTGAGCTCAGGGCCAGCCTGAACTACAAAGCGAGACCCTGTCTCAAAAAAAAAAAAAAAAAAAGTATAGACTCTGAAAGAATCCCTGCAATAAAGTAACCTATTTTAAAGTTGCTTCCTTTGAAAGTTTTAGAGTGGAACTATTTGTTTACTTGCTATACATTATCAACCCTAGGAAACAGGCAAATATACCAGCTGGAGACATGTATTCAGTAATATTCATAAAATAACCATCTCTCTCTAGGAGAGTTACTTTTATAACAGCTATACAACTTGAAAAGTTGCAATGCGAAGTCTTAGGCTCAAACACTGGAATAAATTAACAAATCAAACGTAAGTTTAGGTGTTCTGCCACAGATCGCTGATTGAAGAAGTTTTATAAAAGGTCTGGTACATCTTTCAAACAAGGTATTTCTGTGAACTTCCAAAAATACTTCACGAAACATGCATCTATTTCAAACATCTTTCTGGGGTGTATTATTTATAGAAGCACCATTTAGAGATCTGCAAGATGGCAGGCTTGACAACAGCATTTGTTAACCAAATTATTTCTTTTGTTTTAGGACATTCTTAAAGGAAGATATGAAAAAGTTTGATAAAGTTTATTGTATCCACTTCAAGTACAATGGAGTAACACTAAGAATTCTAAACAAGTGAAATGGACATACTTAGCCAAATCCCTCAGCATGATAGACAATCGAGACACTCCCTCAGGAGAGAATTCAAGTTATTCAACACATGTGGGTGAAGCTGGTGTTTAGGGTATTGGGTAGCAGATCTCTGCAAAAAAAAATCTGTTAAAAGAGGAAAGAAATCAAAGGAGCCTGAGGAAAGTAAAGTGGTCACTTCTCTATTGGTGACAAAACCTAATATCAGAGTATGAGTTGGGCAGCAAAACCAGCAGTGTGATATGAACGGTGAAAGGTAAGACCTTGGGTACTGAAATGACATCATATATGCCACCTCTGAATTGCTGCATGGAAGAAAATGCCATGAAAGGGAAACAAAAGCAGAAAGGAAAAGGTGTTGCCTAACATTCTTGAACTCCATTTTACAACGCCTTGATAAACAACCTACTTAAGTTTTAGCTTCAGTGGCTTTTACAACAGGTAACAAAATCTCTTAGCTTTACATCATCACATGAGGCAATATAATGTGCTCTTACATAAATATTCACGTGGTTTACAACTCCTATTACCATTTTTAGCTGATGACGTTCACAGCCTTATAACTTAAAACAGAACTTTTCATCTGAGTCACCCTTAGTCTTTCACCAGTTCTTCTTACTAATTAATTTTTTAAAAAATTCCTGAGAATCTACCTAAACTTGGCCTTTAAAGCCACATATTAGCTCAGAGACTGAAAAACACTGAAGATGCTCCATCCCTAAGGATTTTAAAAACACTTTCTAGAACATTTATTTGTGACCTCAGTTCTGCAGGTGAACATTTCCTCCTCTGATCCTTGTTAACACATTAGTAGTGAAGAGAAGTAATTCTGAAATATGTTGAGAACTGTAATAACCTCTCATTCCCTCATCCCATACCTCTTGCTGAGATCCGTAAACTAACATTTATTGCACTTTGGTAAACAGTTTCCAAAGTTAAGACTAATAGCATTGTATTCCATACAATGGGCAATTTCTGTACTTGAAATTGTTCTTTAAATCAGGATAACTGACTACACAAAGCTCCTTTCTAAGAACATATACCTCTTTCATGTAAAAATACAAAATCAAGCATTCTCATGTGGGTCATTTCAAAGAGGCTATCTCTAGAAGTGACAATAAAAGAGAATTATGAATTTTGTCTAACATAAAATTTTGCTTAATTTTTACTTTTACATATATAAAATGGGTCTATGTGATAACATAAAAATGCTATGTATAGTTAAGGGTAAATTTGTTATATGTCTGTGTTGAATACTAGAAAATAAATTTTGAATAGTGAGCAACTGTTCTTGCCTCAAATCTAGCTTTGCAAAATCCCCAGCAATCAGGGGGCAAGTGAAATTTCTGGAGGATGTCAGAGTTTGGGGGTGATGACCAGAGGATTGGGTGGGGCCTCTTATATCCTGATGAGTGTGAAATATGTGCTTTGTAGACACCTCACATTCCTGGAAAGCAGAAGAAATAAAAAAAAGTACAGAGTGCCAGCCTCAGTGAAGAGGACTGTTGAAGTCATGAAAGCTAGAGGCTGTCCAAGAATAGGATTCTCTGGCCATGTTAAAATCTGGAAGAGAAGTGACAGGGTAAGGTAAGTGGTGATTTGGGGTTTTTGTTCTGAGACAGGGTCTTGCTGTGTCCTCCAGGCAAGGCTCAGACTCTCCATCCAGGGTCAAGCTCCCAAGCAGCTGGGAGTACAGGTGCGTGGCACCACGTCCGTGTGTGAAGACATCATCCAAACATCCTACGGGGATGAGAAGTGTGTGCCTTGGTGAAAGTGTGCCACCAAAATCCTCTTCTCGAGCTCAGCCTGATTTCTAGAGCATTTGGAAAACCAGGAAAAATAATTTCTGTCTCTCTGCCTCTTTCTCTCTCATCTACAAATTTCAACTGCACAATAAGAAATAAAAAATATCATCTCTAATTTGTCTGTCGTATACATAACACACAGGGGCTTTACGGCGACTTTTCTGGACAGTTCTAAAGCAGAGTAAAAACTCAAGAGGGTAAAGTAAAGCTTCAGAACCCCTAGCAAGGGTGGCTTCTAGCCCCAAACTAGCCCCTATTCCTTCTGAGCCATCAGCTCCAGCACAGAGCCCAGCAGTGTTCTCATGTCTGTACAGTCCACTGGCTCACGGCTGCTCTCAGCGCAGTGTCACTGAGTAACAGCTGCTGTCACATAACCAGGGACTCATATCTACCCTATCTAAATTCAACATGGGGCAACCTTCTGAAATTAAACTTCCTGGGATTTATTTCAGCCTAGGTCCCTTGGGTTTGAAGGGTGGGTCCTAGAAAGGAAAAGCAGGATTTAGAAGTGAACTCCAGGCAAGGAGATCAGACAGGAAAATCTGGCAAATCCGTATTACCTCCTGCAGAAACTCGCAGTCTTACAGCACCTACCTGTTTTTTTTAATTGTTTTTAAGAAATTAGTAATTAAAAATATTCATTGGCTCTGTGCACTGTAAATTGACAACCAATGCAAATGAATTTTCTGCTTCTACATAAATAACCTAGATGGCCAGTGTGGGCAGATTATCTTGGGGTGTGATGTAGGGAAAGCTGAGGCTGTGTCTGCCCAGGCAATTTTTGGAAAATGCCTACCTAGTCAGGAGCAAAAGTAAGGAGTAGATTTTCTGTCTTTCTTTATAAAAATATCTTTCATTTTTATTTAACACATACTAACTGTGTGAGGCTCAGTGGGATATTTCCACACATGCAGACAGCATGCACACAGCATCCATTTATCCATCCCCCTAACCCAGTCCTTTCCTGTGGTGTTGGGAATGGTCCCCAGGACCTTGAAAGCTTTAGCCCAGTGCTTTACCTCTGAACTCCAGCCTCTGCTCCAGAGAAGGGCTTTTCTATATCCACTATTCCCCATATACCACTGTCATGGGAATGACAGAAGGTCTAGAGATGTGAGTCACACTTTTAGCTGGAAAGGACACTGGCCCCATTTCTGCTGTATGTATGTATGTATGTATGTATGTATGTATGTATGTATGTATGTATTTATTTATTTATTTGAGACAGGGTCTCGCTTTGTAGTTCGAGCTGGCTCTGAGCTCATTATGTAGCCCAGGCAAGCTTTGAACTCAGCAATCTTCCTGCCTCTGTCTCCCGAGTACTGGGATTACAGGCGTGAGCCACAACACCTGGCCCTGTGGTATGTGGTATTGATTGCTGGTGGGCGTGAGCCACCATGCCCAACATTGTATGTGGTTACCGGGATTGAACTCAGGACCTTGTGCTTGCGAGGCAGGCGCGGGAACCACTGAGCTAATCCTCCGGCCCTCTGCATTATTTTTGTAAAGGTTTATCTTAATAGCTGGGAAAAATTCTTACCTTTTATATAACCATAATAAATAGTTCCTGAAGTTCAACAAGTATGGATCTATTCTTGTTACCTCAGTTATAATTTCATATTAAAATATGAAGCAGTTCCTTCAAATAACTCATTTTCTTTCCATTTGAAATTGCATATTCCTACAGAAGTTGTGACTATGAGCTTGACTGTCCCCCTAGCTGAGTTAACAGCTGTCTCACAGATTAGTGAGGCAGACTTCTGGGTGTGTCCAGAGGACACCAGCTCGGAGCCCAGCAAACTCAGCGTGGAAGACACAGCCTGTTCGTGGGTGGCATCAGCCAAGAGGCCAGCAGCCCATGTGGAACGGAAGGGGACCAAGGAAGAAACCAGTCAGTATTTCAAATGCTCTGCTTGAGCCGCTGTGTCTTTCACTACTATTGTCAGCTGTGGATTCAGACTTGAGTTTCTTTCTGTGACTTCCAGGAAGTGTGAGGCCTTCAGCCTCAGACTCGTGTGGCATCTTTGATGCCCCTAGCTCTATGGCTCTAGCTTGTTGGACTGAGCAGCTCCTCTGATTCTACAGCACCATTCTAAAATGTCCTACCGCTGACCCAATGAGCCAACCTAACACATTTCCTTACATAGTCTCATATATCATTATATCAATATCAACATTTACGTATCTCTCTATATATCTCAATACAGAAGCCATTCATCTAGGAAAGTCATATTTAAGGTCTTGGCAAAGCAAGCTGGTAAAAAGTTATATAGTTTTATTGAAGAAAGCTACCTCACAGTTCTCTTAACTTTTGTATTTTTATTGCAAGCACGTGCTAGTTTAAGCTTCTGGTATTTAGGCAGTCAGCTTCAGCTTCTTTTCCAGTTTGTTCAAAGTGTATATTGGGATAGAGCCAGCCTGATGAATCACAACTCCTAAACCTACTGCTGCCTTTTACAGAATCTTTATGGTTCCAAGATGTATGAATGTTATCAAAATTCTAAGGATTTCAAAGTAAAGAGTCACCTTTATGTACGAGTGAGTCTTAAAATATTTGACCTTTTTAAAAACCTGCAATAGTCTTTTGAGGTCATTAGTTAAAGTACTAGCTGTTATGGGTTTAGTTACATTCTCAGAAATCATCTGTTATAGTCCTAACATCCAGTACCTATGAATGTGATCTTATTGGAAATTGGGTCTTTGTAGATGTCAGGTTAAGATGAAGCCATGTGCCTTAGGGTGGGCTCTAATCCACTGCTACTGGTGTCTTCAGGAGAAGAGGAGAGCTGGTTGTAGTGTAGAACACTCCTGTAATTCCAGCACTCTTAGAATCTGAGGCAGGAGCCACAAATCCAAGCTCAGCCTGGGGAACCAGTAACTTAGCAATACCTATTTTAAAATTTTTAAAAAATAATAATAATTTAAGAAGTGCTGATGATGTAGCCCAGTAAGAAGGCTCTGGGTTCAACCCCCAGTACCAAAAACAAGAGGAAAAGGGGAGAGGACCAGGAAAAGGAGGTGGAGCAGAGAAAAGAAAGGAACATGCCAGGAGAAGGCCATAGGACAATGGAGGTGTAAATTACAGTGATGCACCATAAATCAAGTACAGGCAAGGACTTTCAGTCATCTCTAAAAGTAAGGAGCAAGTGGGGGAGCATGCCGTGCAAAGCGACATCAGAGTGTGGCCCTGAAAGTGATTTCAGACTTCTAGATTCCAAAACTTTGGGATAATAATTTATTGTTGTTTTAAACCACCTATTTTCTGGTACTTTGTCGGGGCAGTTCTAGTTTGAAAATGTTTAAACAGGGCCAGAGATTTAGCTCAGTGGTTCTGGCACCTGCCTCGCAAGCAAAAGGTCCTGAGTTCAATCCTGGTAACCACATATAATGCTGGGAGTGGAGACTCAGGCCCACCAGCCATCAATACCACATACCACAGTGCCGGGCGTGGTGGCTCACGCCTGTAATCCCAGCACCTGGGAGGCAGAGGCAGGAGGATTGCTGAGTTCCAGGTTTGCCTGGGCTACATAGTAAGCTGAGGGCCAGCCTGAACTACAAAGCAAGACTCTGTCTCAAAAAAAAAAAGTTTAAACAAATAATGATAATAAATTTGCTTACAGGACTTTTTAGTAGATAAATAATAACTACTATATTTAAATAGAAACAAATTATTTTCTGGTCTATACTAATGTAATTACATTATATTTCAATATCTGAATGCCAGAGACAAATTTGCAGCAATTTAGTAAGGGAAAACAAATAAATAAAACAATAACACAGACCTAATTAACACGTGGCAGCAGACCATGAAAACATATGCTGAGATGTGGCCATAACCCTAACTGAAGAAAACATGTTTAAGTCTGGTGGGTTATTGATTATTATTAACATTGGTTCTCTCAATCAGCAGCTATTAGGAAAATCCAAAGGTAAGTAAATATTTATAAAGTTCACATTAAAGACGGATAACTGCTTTCCCTGTTGACCACCCAGGTACTGATGAAACACGTGGCAACTTCTGAAGGAAAGCCAACAAGACTCCGTGGTACTCACTTTGTCTTTCCTTGCAGAGAAAAGATGGCATTTCACCATCTCCCAGTCAACAGACATAAAAATTGCTACAGCACAGACTTTCATCTATCACTTTATCCTAAGGAACTTGATGCCCTCTAAAGAAATTTGCTCTAAGTGTTTGTTTTGTTTTTCTTCTTTAGGTTGTTTTCTGTTGCAGATATCTTGGTTTGTTTTCTTTTGCTATAATGAAATGTTTGGGTTATCTAAAAGCAGGGAAATCCAAGAGCTTGGCAACGGGGTCTGCTTGGCAGCTGGTGAGAGCCTCCTCCCTGTTTCATAGCGTGACAAGAGGACAATGCATGCAGAGACAGAGCCTGCTGGTTCAGGCCTCTTGTTTCATACAAAGCCACAAATACATTCATGAGGTACTCGTGACCTCATGTAATCCTAATTTCTCCCAAAGGCCCCACCTATTGATACAATTCACATGCTAATTTTTTTGGGGGGGAAGGTATTGATGCATGGACTTTTGGGGGCCACACTCAAGTCACCCATATACATGGCCAAAAGATCCAGATGCAAGGTGAAAAGAAAGCAAGCCAGAGAATTCAGTCCTTACGAAGAGAAGGGCATTCAGGAGATACAGGACAAATCATGTCCACTTGTGCTTGCAGCCCTCGTTGAAAATAAAAGCTCAAAGAGAGTTCCATAGGTTCCTGCGGGGCACTCTGGTGGGATGCCCTTCCCCATCTACCACCAGGACCTTCTCTTCTGGACAGTCCCTACAAACAGGCAGTCCTGGGTTGGAGATTTAGCTCAGTGGTTCCAGCACCTGCCTAGCAAGCACAAGGTCTCTAGTTCAATGCCCAGTAACTACATACAACAATACAGGGTGTGGTGATTTATACCTACCAGCAATCAGTACCACATACCAGTAGTGCTGGACATGATGGATTACACCTGTAATCCCAGCACTTGGGAGGGAGGCAGAGGCAGGAGGATTGCTGAGTTCAAGGCTTGCCTGGGCTGCATAATGAGCTCAGGGCCAGCCTGAACTACAAAGCAAGACTCTGTCCCAAAAATGAAAACAACAAAAAACACACACACATACACAACAGGAAGGCCTTTCCTCTCTGGCCCCCAGTGAAAATGTAAGCTACCTGTTTGAGGATTCAATTCTCTTTTTCTGGTTTTGTTTTCCTTCTGTCCATACACCTACAAAATACATTAAAGTCACTTGCACTGTTTTATTGCCTTTCTTCTGACTATGCAAATGGAAGGAGAGGCTTTTGACTCCATGGTTCACAGTTCAATTCTTTTTTTTTTTTTTTTTTTTTTTTTAGACTGGATTTCACTTTGTAGTTCAGGCTGGCCCTGAGCTCACTATGTAGCCCAGGCAAACCTTGAACTCAGCAATCCTCCTGCCTCTGCCTCCCTCCTGAGTGCTGGGATTACAGGTGTGAGCCACCATGCCCAGCCATAATTCAATTCTTAAAGAATAGCCCCTGGCATTTGTAGGCATTCAATGTATTCAATGAATAAGTGAACTATCAAGGAAAAGTCCTGTGCTTATTTTTATCATGAAGGACAAGAAATTCTAGGATGACTTACCTAACCCCAGGTTCTGACCAGTTTACAAGTGAGTGGAGTTCTGGCTTATGCTCACATTAAAGGCTGTGTGGAGGAACTGAGTGCAACCAGAGTTGGTGGGGAATTGCTTCTTCAACCACCCAATCAAGAATCTATCATCCATTGAACTTATAAGAATTTATCAATTTTGAGAATTGATTATTTCCAACTGCCAAAGCCACAGTTTGCTTAATTATTTTTGAAGCATTACAAGGGTACAACATCTAAGGGCTTTATAAATATACTACAAAGGATTGGTGTCTCCAGCACTCCTAAACTACCACAATAAATGACTCAAGAAGAATAGATTAGTGAAGCCTAACTCAGACAATCCTTACTAAATCTTTAAACATAGCAAGCTAAGAAGATGTAGGCTGAAAGAAATGAATCTTTGAAGAGCGTGCAAGAGCTACAATAGCCCTGAAGGGAGTAAACTAGAAACGTGAATCTGGTCTGTTAACAGCGTGTTGCCAACTAACCTGTGGCAATTTGACCAGGCAACATTGATCAGGTTTATGCAGGAAACAGCCACATGAGGCATTTTACAGGAAGAGGTGTATGACAGACTGTATCTATGTTCCCTCTATAGGACTTGATTATAGTTGGTATGCTGCAGCCAAAGCAGGTCTATGTCCAAATTCAACCACAAAGTTACTGCTTTATTGCCAATAGGCAAAAACGTCTTAGGAGAATATACTAAATGCAACATGCACCTGACATCATAATGAGAGGCAGACTAGTGAGACAGGAGTTAGGATTCCAATTGGTAGTAAGGAAAACAGCTCCAAAATGGAGTCAGGAAACACAAAATGAGGTCTGCTGGGTCGTGATCCTTTAGGGATCTTAATGACTGGCTCTCAGGGACTTCCCCAGAGCATGATCAGACAGGCCTCTGGTGCAAGGCCTTGTGGCCCTTGGATGGACACTGCGTAGAGTGGATGCTGAATTGTATGTAATCTCCTATAGGCTGGACAGCATATTGCTTACACAATCGTTCAAACTCCCTTGTTAACACTGAAAACCCATAGGAAAGGAGCCTTCCTGAGCCTATTTTGTTCAACACATCCTACTGGCTCATAGGGATTCCACTTCCTTGCCTTTATGTCTTTTAAATAAATTTGCTTATATCCTACTTCCTCCAAGTGTAGTTTCACTCTTCAGCATTATAGGACACAGTCCTGGTATTCCAGTGTCAATATGTGATGATATTATCATAGGGATGACACAATTTGCAATCAGATCTGGGACAGACTCAAAGCTGCAGTTCAGATGAAAAGATGAGATCAGATCACTAGACTTCTGAGGCTACAGTAATGTAGCTGGTTGGCCAATAAGGGTACTGGTATCATAGAATACTTCGCTGTGAACCACGAGTGAGATTTACTTTATGCAGATATTCTGTTATTTAGTTAGCTCTTGGTACCATATTAGTAATCATAAAATGTAAAATGAGGCTGGGTGTGATGATGCAGCTGTATAATCCCAGATTTCTAGGAGGATAAATTGAAACCCAGCTTGGGCAATTTATCAAGACCTTGTCTCAAAAAAAAAAATGTGTGTGGGGCCCATGATGTAGCTTAGTAAAGAAACCCTGGTAATATGTATACTGAATCATCCCTATGGTTTTAATTCCCAACTAGTATATCTCTAATACAAAAAAAATTATAGGCTGAACTTTAAAGCCCATTTACCTGCACATATATGATATAATTCCTACTAATGTATTGAAAATTCCCCAATCATTGCAGAAATGGGATGTAAGAAATTGAACACATGAAATCCACAGTTGTGTTACTCTTAAGCAAAGTGAATGACACGAGCCTGAAGACTAGTGACCAAGAATCTCAGGGTCCTCCTTTCCTGACTCAACTCCGTAGAGTTTCCTACTGTGGTTGGTAGCATCAAGTGGCAGTCATTTGCTTTGCCTTGAATATTGATAGCAGGAATCTTTTGATTAGATGCAATCATTGGTGCCCATTTTCTTAGCTTCCCTTGTGCCACCTCCTGCTACCCTGCAGAGTTGGAGAGTGGGACTGAATGGGAAAAGGAAGCTAATCACAAACTCTTAATTCATATTCACATTCACATAGGATGAGTTATGACACAATTTTTGCTACTGAGAAAAATTCACAATATCAACCAATAGTTATGGAGCCTTAAAATAAATGACCTCATCGATCAACATAGGTGGGTTCTGAAAATATCAGTAAACAAGCACCCTACCCCGATTTTTGGGCTGTTTGTGTTTAAAGAATAATAAGAGGGAGGCTGTTTTCATATATTATCCTCTAGAAGACCCGGCTTTGTGCCATTTGTCTCAGTAATCACACTGAGGACCTGGCTTGTGATGGTGCAAGTGATTTCTGTTACAGATCCTCCCAGCCTCTGTCCAAGGATCCCAAGGGTCTGTGACCAAGCATAAAATTGCTTCTCTGCTCTAAGTACCCAATTCTTCCTTATATCTTATAAAACAATATTATGTAAATTTTGAAAAACTTTCTACTTACTTGGCTACTTTAACACTAAACATTTTTCCCTTCATAACAGTACATATTTAAACCATCCACTTTGACATAACACACACACCATACACATGTATGTACTCCCTCCTTCCTGTTGCTTCCCATTAGCCTCTGGGTACCACGCCACACACCCATCACCAGGCATTTCAAATTCACACCTTCTAGAATTTTGTACAGCCAAAGTTTTATACAACTAAAGTCTTTATGTTCACTACTTTGTCTTATGGGTTTTTCTCACATATCACAATTACTTTGAGATTAGCCTACTATTTCATGTATCAATACTTTATAACTATTTAAAATTACTGATTAGTACAGTATTCCACTATGTAACTTACCAGATTGGCTACCCATCCATTGGATGACACACATTTGGGTTGTTTCCAGATTTTACTCATTAAAAATAAAACCTCCATGTATAGTTATGTATTTTCATGGAAATATTATTTTTTGCTTACAGTTTCTGTTGGGTAAACCCAGGGCCTCCAATTTACCTACAATCCTAGTCCATTATTATGTTTTTATTTTCAGGACAGAATCTCTCTAAAGACACTAAATTGCCCAGGCCAAGTTCAAACTTGCAATCATCCTACTTCAGTGTCACAGAGTTTAGGGGTTACAGGCATGTACTGCATCTGGCTAAGAATTAAGATTTTTCACTCTTAAATATAATGCTAAATGTAGGCACTCTGTAGATAGTGTTTATTAATTTGAGGGTATCCTCTTTGATCAGTAACTCATTCAAGAGTTTTTAAAACTAGGAACTGATACTGAATTTCATCAAGTATTTTTTTCTGCATCCTTTGAGATGATCCTCTGACCAACTAAATGTTATATGTGAGAAACTGACTTAGACACAAATTGATTGAAAAGTGAAAGAGTGGGAAAATGTATGTAACAGTTCAGTGTGATTTTTTTTTTTTTAATTGAGATGGTCTTGCTTTGTAGTTCAGGCTGGCCCTGAGCTCACTATGTAGCTCAGGCAAGCCTCGAACTCAGCAATCCTTCTCCCTCTGCCTCCCGAGTCCTGGGATTACAGGCTTGAGCCACCAAGCCCAGCATTGTGTTATGTGGTACTGACTGCTGTTGGGCGTGAGCCACCATGCCCAGTATTGTTGTATTTGGTTACTGGGGATCAAACCAGGGACTCTGCGCTTGCTAGGCAGGTGCTGGAACCACTGAGCTAAATCTTTGGCCCTCCAGTTATATTTTTAACCCAATCTGAGCATCTATGGCTTTCAATTCCTATATAGATATACTTTAAATTATTGAGATAACTGGTATGCTAAGCAGAAGTAGTTTGAATTTTTGGTTTAAATTTATCCAAGAAATTTAAGCACATTCTAATATTTGGTACTTATACTGTAAGAATAAACTTTAAACATCTTCTAGCACAGTCCTTACTTTATGCTTAAAATTTCTCTTAATGTCTTTCCAAAGTAATTTTCTAAATAAACCCAAAGTTAATTAAAAATTTATTCACCAAGGATACCATTTCAGTATACATGAAAATATAATTGCCTCTGGCATATGTTCTTGTGCCTAATTCACATTTCTAAATAGTTGTACAGTTTTCTACTAAAAGTCCTATCACATATTTGAAGATATTTTCTTATCTTAGAGTTTGTCTTCTTTAAATAAAATATTTCTTCAATGATTCTTATAGCATTCAAACTAAAATTCTTGATCCATTTGTCATGAACTTCTATATTATGTTATCTTTGTTTATCTTCAATGTCCTGATTATACTATCACTCAATTCCAAACATTAACCAGCTGTTGAACAGATTTTATGAACAGTTTAATTTATTTATCCATTCAATAATAGAGTATTTATAACATATAATAGAATAAGCATTAATCAAATAATTATTGAGCATCCCCTAGAAGTAAAACAAGATGTTTTCTTGTTTTCCTTGAACTCTTGCTGCTGAAGTTTATATTTACTTTTAATTGTGAATGTGCCTGTACTTGTGATCTATACTACACTATTGGCACAAAATTGTGCACTATTACTGCAGTTCAGCTAATTTTGTTCCCTCATTTGGTTAGTATATTCCTTTCATATTCGCCATAATGAGTGGAGCAGATTAATCAATTAATTCCTATTAATGAGTAAATATAGTTTAAAAAATGATAACACTGGGTACTAAATATTATATACTCTATGCCTTAACTCTTCTTTGCTTCTTTGATACTAAGAAATTAGCATGAAATTCTCTGAATCAAGAGTACTATTTTTATCTTCTGGGTACAGAATTAGCATGCTATTTGTAGCCACTTAAAGCACATATAAAAATATGCACAAGAAATTATGATGCTTATTTAGTCACCCAAATAAAAGATGAAAAAGTCAATTTTGGGTAATTAAAATCTACCTTTGTCATTTACTTAAATTATACAAATAATATCAATTTTAAATTTCTCACTCTGATACATTTTCACAAATGTATCAGCTCTGTGGAAGCTTTCAGTCCCCTTAGACTCGGGACCCTGGGGTAGTGATGGAGCCTGGGATGCCCATTAGAATCACTTGAGGGGGGGTTAACAGTTCTTATCATTTGAAGTCACATAACTACACAGTACAGAAAGGACCATAATGAGTATTTGTAAGCAGTCATCCTATTCAGTAGAAATGAGAATTTATTTTATTTTATTTTTATTTTATTTATTTATTTATTTATCTATTTATCTATTTATTTATTTATTTTCCTTTTTGAGACAGGGTCTCGCATTGTAATTCAGGCTGGCTCTGAGCTCACTATGTAGTCCAGGCAAGCCTCGAACTCAGCAATCCTCCTGCCTCTGCCTCCCGAGTGCTGGGATTACAGGCGTGAGCCACCACGCCCGGCATTGTGGTATGCGGTATTAATTGCTGGTGGGCGTGAGTCTCCACGCCCAGCATTGTATGTGGTTACCCAGGATTGAACTCAGGACCTTGCGCTTGCGAGTCAGGCACCGGAACCACTGAGCTAACCCTCTGGCCCGAGAATTTATTTTTTAAGAAGCAGTAATGGAATATATCTGCAGAACACTGAGAATAGTTTTAATATATACTTACATTCTTTGTTTTGGACAGTAAGGGTTATTAACTAGAATATTTGAATACAATTTATATATTTTGGATCTTTGCTGCTTTTGCTATTTTAATAGTCCTTTAAATTTGATCTGTGTACATTGTATGCATAAACATATCATACTGAACTTTATTAATAAGTGCTGCTAAAAAATGTAGATACAAAAAATATTCCTTTGAAAGTATACTAAGGAGCTCCCCTTTTCTTCCTGATCAGGTCAGGGGTAAAATTTACCAGGTCTGCTCATTTGATGGTATAAGAAAATTACCTGCAGATGTTTCCTGCTTATCATTTACTGGATAAGGTACAAGCTCACGTTGACTTTGCAAGGAGCTAGAAATGGCTGACAAGGAAAGTGCTATCATCCAAATCATTCACAGAGTGTTTTTTGTAGCTCTCCGTTGCAGGAACTGCAATGACAGTCCTATTTCAGAGACTTAGAGGAAAGAGGCCACGGGAGAGATTTGCTGCTTGGAGCATCGATATATCTCTGCTTGGCCTGCACAGCTTTGACCTGTCAGAGAGGATTGCTTTAAATTTGTCCATTCTTTAGAAGGAAACTGAAGGAGACATCAGAATCTGTACAACTAATAGACCTTGAATTAAACTTTGAAATATAGATTCTGTTTTTTTAAAAAAATTAGAGATTGATGGCCAGTGAATCAGAATTAATTTGCCCTTTTTCAATGTAAGAAAGTCAAGAAAGATGAAGCCTTGTTTTAATGGTGTAGAAAAATAAATGTGAATATTCTATATGACTTTTATCCTTCCAAACATTTCCAACAAATCACTTACATTGACTATAATCTAAAGCAAGTAAGCAGATTCTTGGGGTTGTCCCAACATCAACAGAAATGAGCCAGGTATGGTTTGGGGGGAAAAGAGTAGTTTTCTCATTATCTCCTTATTAGAACTTTTTGAATTTAAGGAATTGGTTGTCTTCGTTGTTCACTGTGCATACTACTTTTCTGTTAGTATCAAACGGATGAGGTCACATGAGAATTAGTGCCAAGTATGAAGCAGCTCTGTGGGTATTTTTCAATAAAAAAATCAAATTTAAATTTATTTTAAAGCATGGTTACTTGTATTTTGCTTTAGTTTGCATATAATCAATTAATCTTAATGAAAAATTTCCCAGCTAATTGCCATCTTTATAGATGGGAAATTATGTTGTTAGATATATGTGTAACAAGAATTTATCAAAAGAAACTGAACATGTATTCATAATATAATATATAGATACTCAAGATATATCACATATTTATTCTCAACTCTAAATATTTCACATACTCACTACATAGAAAGATGGTATTAATTAGCTATACATTAAAGATTACATGCCATTTATTATACTGACTGTAAATACAAAGCTCTGTATTTACCATATATTGCCACAACCTATATATATATCATACTAATACTATAATGTACAGTACATAGAGATATGTTATATGTATCATATATGTATGGCCTATACATAAATACAACTGAGTGTTGCATTTCTATATACCCGATAAACAACTCCTTGGGTATCAAATAATGCTGAGAATATTTATGGCTTGTATAAACAGGATTACTTTTTTCACTAGCATTTTTTGTTACCTGATTTCTTGATAATAGCCATTCTCCCTAGAGTAAAGTAGAATCTCAGTGTTGTTTTAATTGACATTTCTCCAGTGGCCAGTGATGTTGAAAAATTTTTTAAACTAAGTTTATTGTGGATTGTAAGTATACATTATGATCACATTGATCACTGAAAAACTGTACCTGTACAAAATATATCTTTTTTTTTTTTTTGAGACAGGGTCTCGCTTTGTAGTTCAGACTGGCCCTGAGCTCACCATGGTGCCCAGGCAAGCCGCCGCAAACTCAGCAATCCTCCTGTCTCTGCCTCCCAAGTGCTGGGATTACAGGCGTGAGCCACCACGCCCGGCATTGTGGTATGCGCTGTTGATTGTTGGTGGGTGTGAGTGTCCACGCTGAGCATTATATGTGATTACCGGGGATCGAACTCAGGACCTTGTGCTTGCGAGTCAGGCGCCGGAACCACTGAGCTAACCCTCCGGCCCCAAAATATATCTTGATTCTTCTCTTTTCCCGGTCCCCTGTCCTCTCTTAAACCCCCACACCCCCTATATACATAAGCTTGTTTCTGTTTTTTCCTTTTTGCCTTCAATTTTTTTCTTTCATTTCTTTGCCTTCCCCCTACCTCCTCCCTGCAATTTCCCTTCCCCTTTAAAGATTTTCTTCCTAGTTCACAATACCTAGCATACATTTTGGACCTATTTACAAGTTCAGTTTCCTACCCTAGAGACACAATGTGGTATTTATGCATGTGTGTTGGCCAGTTGCTCTGCTTCTCAAATGTGTCTGTTCATTTTGCCCGTTACTTGATAGTCTTTTATTTTGGAAGGTCTAATTTTTGAATTCTTTATATAACTTACATTAGTCCTTTAGGGAATAACAGTCAAAAATTTTACAATCTCCAACTTAAAACTGTACTATAAAGCCACTGTGATAAAAATGGCATGGTACTGGAAAAGAAACAGACTGGAGGACCAGTGGAATAGATTAGAAGATTCAGAAACAACTCCAGACACACTAAGCTATCTTATCTTTGTTCACTGTGAGCTAAACATCCTCAATGGAGGAAAGACAGCCTCTTTAACAAATGGTGCTGGAAAAACTGGGCTTTAACCTGCCAAAAACTAAAGCTAGACCTATCTCACCATTTACTAAACTAAATTCACAATGGATTAGAGACTTAAACATTAAAACAGAAACAATAAACCTGCTGCAAAACAGGTTAGGTAAAATTCTTGGAGACA
>PVIC010011016.1:0-42225 GCA_004025085.1 Thryonomys swinderianus
TGCAAACATATTCTAGTTATTGCTTTGTCTTTTATCACCCCCTTTTAATAAGAATCAAACCACTCCACTGAATTTTAGTATGCTTTCAAACAGCTCTGAACGATCTTTCCTTACCTCAAAATCTAGCTCTTTCATATTTATATATTTAATCCACCAGGTTTGATGTTTTTACTATGCTGCCGATGGATTAAATTTTATCTTCTCTGTAAATTAAGCAATCATTTCATGAACATTTATTAAATAATCTATCATCTTCCTACCAATTTGCAACTGATATTCTATCATAAATCAAGTTCCTACATGCAGTTGATCAGTCTCCAGACTCATATGCCCTTCCAGTGAGTTATGCGCCCATGGCCCGCGTCAATTCTACGTTACCCAAGCTGCTTAATATTAGTGTCTTGATATTTGAAAAAGGGAAACATCCACAGAATTATTGCTATTCTTAGCTCCCTTTTCCTCTCATTCTTTCCCTCCTGTCCTTTTTTTTTTATTTTTAAGACAGGGTCTCGCTTTGTAGTTCAGGCTGGCCCTGGGCTCACTATGTAGCCCAGGCAAGCCTCAACTCGGCAATCCTCCTGTCTCTGCCTCCGGAGTGCTGGGATTACTGTGTTATATAGTATCGATGGCCAGTGGGCGTGAGTCACCACACCCAACATTGTATGTGGTTACTGGGATCGAACTCAGGACCTTGTGCTTGTGAGGCAGGCACCAGAACCACTGAGCTAAATCTCTGGCCCGGTCTCCTCCTCTTTTAAGTACTGCTGAGCTGTAGTGATCTGGAGGTCCTGAGCAGGGAGGGCTGTTTCTACCAAAGAGCGACAGCTCTGATCCAGCTCTGGCAGCGTGCCCTGGCCATGGCACTGAAGCATGCTTCCCTGGCACATGACCTCCTCAGGAGGCCTCCCAAGGTCTGCGCGTGGCAACCCTCGGAAGGTCGTCATCTCTGGTAACCCTGATGAAAGGAGTTAGTGAGTTCTGACTGCATGAGGTTCACGCACTGAGGGTATTACTGGGTGGTGATGGCAGTTGGAAGGTGAGGCCAGTTGAGCGGAGTGAGCCATCGTGAGTCCCGTAGGGGCGACATCTTGTCCTGGCTTCTTCTTCTTGGTGTGTCTGGCTGTCCCTACTCACTTCCTGCCACAAGGTGACCAGATTTCATCCTGTTCCCCACTTCCTTCCGTTCACTCACTCTCCTTCTCTTTTACAAAAGATCTATCTTCCTATGTTCTATTATTTATCTTTTATATTGCTCTTTATTTGCATTGTCTGATTCTCATATAAGATAAATTAGGTGACAGCTGATGTTCTGTGTCTGATTTATCTCACTTAATAATAGTCAGTCAACGTGCGTCCATTTTCTTACAAATTAACCAAGTAAATCCTTTATCAAAAGTGTTTTGAGAAAGGATCTACATAGGTGATCAGTAAAATAAAACAAAACAAAAAAATGACGGAGGTTAGACCCAAGTTTTGAATCATTTTAACTGGACAGGGATTGGCATAGAGATTAGTGTGAATGTTCTAAGTAACTGGGTTATTTTGATATGACTGGAGGTGCGTTTGTGCCATCCATCTGGAAATGTATGATAGAAAGTTGGGGTTCACACAGGAGGGCGGTAGGGCCTGGAATCCCAGCGTGGGAGCCTGTAGTGCAGTGAGTGAGTCAGGGGGCTGATGCAGAGCCGGGGGGTCCTGCTTCGACGTGATCCCTGACCATGCCCCACCCTCGGGACGGGAGCAGGGACACAGAGAAGCCCAAAGAGACAGGGACGTCCCAGTACTGGCATTACCTTCATCACTCTCTTCTGAAGTTTTAAATTGTAAGGAAATACAGTTTGGGCCACTCCTCTTCCTCCCCTTTCCCCTTCCCTTCTTCATTTTGTTCCTTTTTTATTTGAACCCCCAATATGTTTCAAGTTGCAAAATAACTTTTCTGCATACTACGTCAACTTTTATGAAGGAATCATCTTCAATATCATTGAGCAAAATGTTTCTGGAGAAGATTTTTTCGGATAATACGTATGAAATGATAGTGATTTCAGACCCATTTAAGTTTCCAAGTACCGTAAAGAAAACTGTAAAATTCTAAATGAAGAAATCAGATATTCAGATCTTCTGACTGTAGTAATTTCTCACCTTTCACTTACTCAAAAAGCTTCCTGTAATTTTAGGTTTGTGCCAAGTACATGTCTTACATCTATGAACTTTCACACCTACAATATAATCCAGATGGAAGATTTATGCTTCTTGAGTACTGAAGCAGATCTATCCTACAGAGCACAGTAAAAGCATTCAGGACAGGGCTGGGTTTGATATGGAGCTGAAAAGTCTAACAAAATTCTTCTCTCCCCATATACTTTAGTGCCCCTCCCCCCGCTTTAGCTGGGGCCAGAGGTGGTTTATTTGCTCTTCGGGAATGTACAAAATCCAATGTCTCAGCATCCCCTTTGGAAAGGATACTTTTAGAACACGAGCCCTTTCATTGGAGAAAATTCTTAGCTTACTAGCTACTAGGGCAAAATAAAGATAAATTAGGCAGATCGAAGAGTGTGACTTTTTGCTTCGTAACTGATGACATTTTTCTATATTAAGAACAAAACTTGAACTTGCCCTTTCATAATTTGCTTTCACAGCTTTGTATCTACCTAGATTTTAAATATTATAATTTTTAGCCCCAAATTAAGTCAGTAATTTCTTTTATTCAAAATAAATTATATATTAAAAAGTCTATGTTTTTGTCTTTCATGTATACTTGTTCTTCAAGTCTTTTTGTGGAGACTCTAGTATTTATTTTTCTAAATATTTTGGAAATGGACTTGAAAGATAAAAGGAAATTTAACTCTAAGAATCACATTTGAAGAGCTAAGAGTCTAACTGAATTTTTGCACAGTTAATCACGACCTACTTATTAAACAGAGATGTAGTGCAATTAAAATGGAATTTGTTAAGAATAGTCTCATGGCTGTGACTATTGTGAATGGCTGTGAATGGGTGGACTGAAATATAATTTCAGACCACTGCTTCCCAACCGGGACAGAACCCTGCTTCTGTAAGGAGGATCTCTCTGTCTTTGGGAGAAAACTGAGAGGCTGGCCCTGACTGTCCCTAAATTCCTGAAGACAAAGATCCTTTTTGAAATACAGCTAAATGATAGGCAAAATTTGAAAAAAGAGCAGCAAACTTTAAATTACATAGAGGGATGATCTAGGGCTTTATTTCAGAAAAAGCAATGAAAATCGAGATGGATTTTGAAAACTGAAATTGTTGTGGACAACTCTCGAATAGATAGCTCCAGAATATTAAAAGTTCTACAGTGAGCAAAATTTGCATAATAAATGAAGTAAACCTTACTGAGCTAAACAAAATACATTTTAGTATGTAAGAGTTCAAGAAGACAAGCCAGGAATAATAGTGGGATTTATAGGGAGATAGACTGTACAAGTGTTTTTTTTTTCTCTGAAAATATAAATGTCCCCGGGATCGCTGACAGTTTGCTGCCGGATGGTAGACCCTCTGACACAGTATTAGATCTATGACCCAGTGCAATTATAGGATAAGGAACACCGATTTAGTGTTCAGGTGTTCAGTGTACTTGCTTAGAAACAATATCATTGGTAGTTTGCCCCTTAGGGACAGTCACCTGCTTTAAACGCACTGTGTTCCCTGGTGATGTACCGTCCTCTGCACAGTCTTGCTGTCTTTCCGATCAGGGTGTAAAAAGTCACATGTACCAGAACATGCCCATAAATCTAGCACCCTGGGAGGCCGAGGCGGGCCGATGGCCAGTTGGAGCCCAGCCTGGGCAACTTGGTGTCTTGCAAAGAGCCCGTCTCCAAGAAAAATATCTGTATGTAATAAACCTGCCAGGACATTCAGAGCCTTCTTAAACAATATGTCTCTCCTTGCACACTTTCTGGCCATAAGGCAAAATTAAAATAAATATAATCTAAGCATAAAGATCAAAAAGAGAGAAAAAAGCCCAAATTTAACCGTTCAGGCATAAAAATTACCATTTTAAAGAAGACATTTGGATAAGACTCTTAAATATCATTTTGCTAAGTGATAAGATGAATTCAAATTGTAAGCCTGAGAAGGTGTATTGGGAATCTTGAAAGTCTGCAGGCTTTTCTTATTCCTTCCCTGGGTAGTTTTGTGACGATATGAGGGAAAAGTTCTCACTAATGCCGGGGTGAGTAATATATGGCTCTGAGGTCGAAACAAGCCTTGTTTAAATAAATGAAGTGTAAATAAAGTTTTATAGAAACCCAACCCTGGCCGTTTGTAGACCTGTCCTGGCAGGCTTGAGTAGCTCCAACAGAACCGTGCGGCTCACAAAGGCCTCACATTTATAATCCGGAGCTTCACATGCGTGGCGCGTTCTCGTCCATGAGCTCTGCTTCTGTGACCTTATTTGTCACTTACTCTGGGACCTAAAGAAAAGCAAATGAGCCGGAAAACTCTGGGAAGGTAGAACTCACAGAAACAGCAATAATGATGCAATAATGATGGGGTTTCCTGTACTAATATTCATGGACAGAGCTGGTGAATTTTCTGTAAATCCACGTGAAGCAGAAAAGAAAAGCCACAGGGTCGGGGTATAGTTAGTGGTCATGCAGAGACCTAGTTCTGCAGGCGGGTCCTGTCTCTACCGCTGGTCTCCAAGCAGGTATCTTCTCAGGGCGAGGGGAGGGAGGCCTGGCCAGTCTGCTGCCGTCTCCACACTGCCAGAGCGAGGGCCTGGTCCGGGTCTCCCCCGGCCAGCTTGCAGGCTGCCTGGGGTGTCAAGCGGACACTTAACACAGATCCAGCGAAGCTATTCACGGAGACACTGATGCACAGATGGGAGTGCATCTGCAATCCCGGTGTGACTCGTGTCCTGTGATAAATTCCTCATTGTAGTTAATACGACATTAGTACCGGGAAGGTACTTCCTTGCCTGATATTCGCGTGATGATTTCTAGGAGACATAATGATGTAATGAGAGAATTCTGCCCCAGCCTTTGGGAGAATATTTTTCTCAAAATAAATTTCTCATTAGAATTCGAAGAGGGTAAGTGTAAATCTCGATACTCCAAATCTAGCTAACAAGGAATCTCTTTTTCCTAATGCCATTCAATTTCAAATGCATAGTCCTATTCCACTGGCCAAAGCTAACATGTCCTACAAGAGGCATTCTGGGGTCAATTTCTCCCTAAGACATTATTTATGGTGATTTCTGTGTTTTAGATTGAAAAGAAAGAAAAATTACTTGTGCAGGAAACCTTCTATTTCTGGGTGTTTGTTGACCTTGTACAAATAAAATGTTCTCTTGTATAAATAAAATCAAACATAAAATACACTATCCATTCTTTTCCCTCATGGTTTCTCCCTGCCCAGCAGATCTTTTCTATGTTTAAAAACCAATCTTCTTAAAACCAAAGGCAAAAATGTAATGCACACAAATTTAAGCTTCATATTCTGCTTGATTGTCACTGAGTGATGATTGGGAGAGAAGGGAATGGTCTTGGAGAGGGACGGCAGAGAAATTTGAACAATAGGGCAAACATGACCAGTGACCTGAACTTTATGCTTATGATAGCAGAGTCTGTTTTATATATGTATCACAATTCATAAAGTAATATTCAAAAGATTTGAAAAAGCTTAGGTGCTGTTGCCATAAATTAGTAGATACATCAAGGGTCCAAATCTTTTCTGATGAAGAAGCTTCACAGAAGATAAACAGAGGGAAAGGATGCTAAATTTATTACACAGAATTAGTAGCTAGTTGATAACATTCAGATAATAAAAAAGAATAATTAGAAAAGAATAATTGCACACATGTCCTGACACAGATGTAAAGACAAAGCAATTGTGAACAATCAAAATTGGACAACACATAAAACAAGTGGTCCTGCAGGAATAAGTCAAGGGTGTAATATCATGACAATGTCTCACCGTCACGAGCGAAAGAATGTTAGTCTCGGTTTGGTCACTAAATTTTATCAGACCTGTCACCAGTTGCTGATTTTAAAAAAAATTTCCAAAGAATTCTAGCCAATCAGGGACTGAAGGAACTTTTCCTAACATGGTGTCCAGTGCCTGACTACAATTCACAGCTAACATGTTAAAGGAAAGTACAGGGAGAATTCTTCTTAAAACTGAGACAATTACAAATACACTTAAAAGCACCATTTCTCTTCAGCATTATCTTGCTGGTCTTAGGCAGAGAAAAAGAAACAGGTAAAATTTGTAGGACTTTGTACAGAGAGGGAAAAAGTCTCTCTTTGTGGGTGGTACAATTTTGACTTAGAAAATCTAAGAGAAAATTCAGTATAAATGCTAAAATTAAAGTAATTCAGGAGTTCAAGCATGGTAGATATACAAAGTCCGATCATAAAACATGAGTGTTTAAATTAAAAAAAAACTACAGTAAAAGTCACAATGCTATTAATTTCCTCCAATTTCCATCGCCACACCTCTCCACACACAATCCACCGTTTTTGTGACTCTCTGCAGCAGCTTTGTGGTCTTCCTCCCTGGGTGCCTGTAGTTGTGCTGACCGGTTGCATCCATGGCCTGAGCTGATGAAAGATGCTCACGCCATGGTCATGCTGCTGCTGTGGAAGAGCCGCCAGTCTCACAGCCGGGTCTGGAGAGCAAGGGGAGAACACGCCAGAGTGCTTTCACCAGGTGACCGGACGCTGCAGTCAGCACTTTGAATCAATTCTGAACGTTAGGGCAGCCGGAAAAAGACGCTCGCGAAAGAAAACCTCCAGAACTGCTTTTCAAAGTAGCCAGAGTGAGGACGGGGAGCGTTTGAGGTTAGTGAGAGTCTCTGAAGGGGACTAACGTGCCTTTTGTTGTAAAAGATGCTTTTTAAATTTTAAAATGTTACCATTTACAGTGATATTTGATCACCCGTCCCATAGATTGTTCGTGTCCTTGGAAGGTTAAATCTAGAATGTTTTGGGTTGGACGATGAACGCGGAATCAGATTTTCACTTTCAGTATGAGAGTCAATAAATAGCATGAGATGTTCAATGCTTTATCATACACGAAGGACAATTTTAGGTGCTTTTCCCCAACTGTAGGTTAGCATAAATTTTCTGAGCATGTTTATGGTGGGCCAGGCTAAACTATAATATTTGGTATTCATTTTTTGCTTACTGTATTTTCAGCTGACAGTTGGGTTACTATCACGAAGCTCCACTGCAATAAAGGGCCACCTCTATGAAGACATAATAACATCAATTTCTTGCTAGAACTCAGAAATAAAAACGTAGAAAATGTAATTGTATATAACACTGTACTTTAAAACACAACCATGATATGACACTTAGAACTCATTTTTACCCAGTTAAGGAATCTTTGTAAAGGAAAACTATGATACTTTATTGGATCATATTAAGAAAGTAAATGTGTCCTAAATCTTTGGTAATAAGTTAAAAATAAGTATTTGATGAGCAATATTTATTCCCAAAGAGACAGAAAGATTGTTGGCAACCGAGGCAGAGCTGTTGGAAGACAGGGCAGTGAGGGCTTCCCGAGTATCTGTCCGACGGCCAGATGTGGAGATCCCGGCTCTGGGAGGCGGGAAAGAGACAGGGCTGGGCAGGAGGGGCCTCCAGCAGCTTTTGCCCTCGACGGAAAGAGAGGACCAGAGACACAAAATGTGTGAGGGAGGTAAATGCAAAATGTTTCTTGAGGATAGATAGTGCCCCTTTTTGGAGTGCATTTATAAAGAAAGGAACATGTTTCAAAGGAAATTCAGATCAACCCACTGTGATAGATATTAGGGCAGATAATACAGAACTCTGCTGTCAAAGAGTTTATTGTAGTTTTATACTGAGGTGAGCCTGTAAAACTATTAAACACATCTATGTGCCTTCGCAGAACACGGAGCTGTACCACTGGAGCCTGCTTGGCTGTGCATCCAAAACGTATCTCAAGCCTATGCTATAATACAAAGGTTTGCATGGGAGAAGCCAACGTGTGGCTTCACTTACCTGGACTTTTGACGACACGGGAGAGGCGCTGGAACTTTTGGGGACATGGAAAGAGGGCGAATTGCAGGAGAAGGCACTCTAGAGCGGACTCAAGTCTAATTATCTGCCGTTTTGTTACTCATTCTGGGATTTTGGTCACGGGGAAGCGAAAATATTACAGGATCATACTTGGGTGCAGGAAAGGGGAACATAATTTTCATAGTATTGTTCATGGTGACTGGAAAGAGCAAGCAAAGGACAAGACTGGTCAAGAGAGCACGGACCGGAGGTCCTCATGGGGTTCTGTAAGCCTGGCCTTGACAGGGAGTAGCGCCCACAGAGTGTTAGAGTCAAGAGGCTCCGGTGGGAGGAGGAAGCAGAGGGACTGGAAGGAGGATACAACAGGGAGACAGATCGCCTTTTGCATTTTTGAGATGGACAGCTGCTAAAATGCTTGGTTGAGCAAGAAACTATTTTAGATGATAAACATCTAAAATTTGATCAGTTTTCCCCATGAGTAGCCAGCTTAATGAGGCACTACAAAGTGGCTACCGTCTATCATAATCCCCCCCCCCATTTCTTATTCTCTAGTGACTTATTTCGGGGTGGACAGATCTAGTCCCCAGCTCCAGAGCAGGTCAAGCCCATAGAGGAGCCACCGGAAACCTCCCAAGAGGTGTCCACGGTTTGCTGAGGCTTCTGATTTGGAAATGAAGACTTCTGGATTCTACAGAGTTCTTGTCTGAGAAATCTGTATGACTTTGGAGCACAAGGCCTAGGCCTGCACTGGAATACAGGTGCAAAAAACTAACTGAAAGGGTCTTTCTGCGATATTTAGCCATGAAGAGATGAATGTGAGCTTTATATTCCAGGTTTTTAAAAAAGAGTTAGGTGGAATAAATGAGGAGGACTACAAGATGAGAAGGAGGAAAAACTTGAAAAAATAAAAAGAATAGGGGACATTTCTTTGGCAAGAATATAAATTATAGTGCATCTCAGGTATTACAATAACTAAAATCAATTCTATAGGTTAAAAATCAATGTGATCAATTTCTGAAGGTCAGAATCAGATGAGATAGGGAATATTTTTGCACAGACTACCAGAGCGCAAGTCAGGATCCTTCATAGCTCTGTGGCACCAGCTTCCCTGGGTGGAATATGCCCTCTTCAAGGCAGTTAATGAAGTGCTGTGCTGGGCATTACGCAATTATGTGACATGTTTATATATTTAATGATAAAACTAGAATGTCTTGATTGAAAATATCCTTACTGAGAAAAAAGCAATAGAGCGAACATTAAAGAGACAAAGAGATGCTTATATGAACCTAATAGAGGGACCGAAATCTAGAACTTTGATAACAGAAAACGCTTCTCAGGTTTGCTCATTGCTGGCAGGGTTACACGGCGGCTGTCTCAGTGGAGAGTAGTTTACTGATTTCTTACACAATAAAGACACTGTTAGGATACACTTTGGCATCCCATTCTTTAGTATGTATCCACAGACTTGAAAAACTCCAACATAGGAAAAAACTTGTGCGTGGAGATTTGTAGCCACTTTCTACACCTTTGTCCAAACTCAGAAACAAGCAAGACGTCCAAGAATCAAGGAGAGGACAAGTTGCGGTACATCCAAATATTTCAGAGGAATGAAAGGGAAATAAACTGTTAAAAGTAAAAACACATGGAGAACAAGAAATGTGTATTATTAAGTGAAAGAAACCAATGTAGAAATTTACAAGGCAGGGCCAGAGGGTTAGCTCAGTGGTTCCGGCACCTGCCTCGCAAGCGCAAGGTCCTGAGTTCAATCCCCGGTAACCACATAGAATGCTGGGCGTGGAGACTCACGCCCACCAACAATCAACACCGCATTCCACAATGCTGGGCGAGGTGGCTCACGCCTGTCATCCCAGCACTCGGGAGGCAGAGACGGGAGGATTGCTGAGTTCGCGGCGGCTTGCCTGGGCACCATAGTGAGCTCGGGGCCAGCCTGAACTACAAAGTGAGATCCTGTCTCAAAAAAAAAAAAAAAAATTACAAGGCATATGAATTTAACTCTGGGAAATATTATGTTGTAGGAAAGACAAAGTTATGTGTACAGTAAAAAGATCAGTGGTTTTCAAAGGTTGTTGGGTGGGAGGATAAGTGGTGGCAAAGAAAAATTTTAAAGTAATGAGCATATTCTGCATAATCATATCAGGATGGATACATCTAATATTACGTTTGTTCACGTCTTTAAAATGTCCAGTGCCAGGATTGAGGACTCAAGGTGATAATGTGTTTGTACAGGTTCCAAATTTTAAAGGTGCCACTCTGGGGAGAAGGGCCATACCCATGTAGGGTGAGGGTACAGGGAGAATCTCTTGCAATCTCAATTTTGCTGTGTTTATGTAACACTGCTTAAAAAATTTATTTTTTCTGATTTTTCTATTGCTGTAAAATCACTATGGATATTTCCCACATATGCATGCTAGTTTGGATTAATATTATGTAATACAAATTGTTCATAATTTCACTACTTACTTAGAAGCTAAGATAAAATATGTTTTGGGAGGATGATGATTTATCACTAGGAGAGAATATTTAAGTTTTAGAAACTTTTTTTCAACTCTGAAGGATTAACATCTTAGACCTTTAATCTTTTATTTGGAATGTCTGTCATTTTTGAAAAGTTGAAGTGCTGTGGGCCTCGCTGCACAGACACCCCCCCTCTGGGGACGGGGCTGGGAGGGATACATGACATTTATTATCAGCCAGAGAAAGAAAAGGTCTAAGTAAAGCAGATGGAGTTCAGCGATAAATCTAAATATCTTTTCACCACATTTTGGGACTGTTTTTCTTTAGCTATTTTTGTTAGCCTTGCAGCTAGCAAAGCAAAATTTATTTCTAATGCCATTAAAATGTTCTTTGCACTTCAAGTGCAAATGCTTATTTGTTCTTAGTGTTTCTCCAAATGAAACAATTGTCTGAAAATAATGTCTGGAGTGTCTTTTCAGAAAAAGGTTAACAGAGAATAAACTCAAGGCACAGACAGAAATTTCTATTCTCTGCATTCTTCACTTTGGAAAACAGCTTAAAGTAGTTGAATTACTTATACAAAGTGCACAGCAATGACAGTTTCCTTTAATGTACCTTGCTTCTTGAAGTTTGTTTAACCAGTGTGGCACTACTGAAAGATGGGTTTTTTTCCCTTAAAATACCAAAGAGAAGTCTAATCTTCCAGAACTAACTACAAACTATGCTAGCTCTGGAAATTTTTATCTTTCAGTAACTGTCATAGTTTGTGGTGAAAGCTACAAGTGATTTTTTCTTACATTTTACCTGAGAAGCTGCATTCACATTGAGCTAAACTTCTCCAAAGATTTTTTTTTCTGAAATGGAAGCTATAATTGATAGAAGAATTACTTTTAATGGAAGGTTTCCAATTCTTTGTAACACCAAGAAGTTGGCATTTAGAAATACTCAATACTTATCATTTAATTATCAATACCCAGTCTCTGGATAGATAACCTCACAAAGAAGGGAATGCTGTACCCTGAGAGTGTTTTATTTTAAAATTATAGGACAATACATTATTAAATGTGGTTACTGTATAGTCACAAATTGCTAGAATTTTATATGGTATGAGCAAATACAGTAGCATAAACTAGAAGTTTTTAGTTTTCTCAAACTTTCCCTGGTAACTATTTATTTGATTCTAAGGACTAGTTTGTGTGTGTGTGTGTGTGTGTGTGTGTGTGTGTATTATTGGTATGTAAAGACAAGGGTGTTTATATTGAGCTACATTTCTAGCCCTTTTTATTTCTCATTTTTATTTTGACACAAGTCCAGCTAAATTATAAATTTGTCCATGCTGAGCTGAAAATTGCCATGTTCCTGTCTCAGCTTCCCAGGGTGCTGGAATTATAGGCATTTTCCATCAAGCCTGGTGGGATTTTCAGTTAGTAATTTGAAATTATGGGCAGCAGAAGCACACAAAAGCAACAGATGTAAAACATGTTCTCCAGAGCCACTTGCACTGCAAAAAATGTTTTTATATTGATCAAGAATGAGTTCAAGTAAAAGTGAACAACAGACACAGAAATACACGCATACACATACACCCGCACCCCCACACCCATATTACTGTATAACTCCAGGCATCACATTTTGAGCAAGAAACGTATGTTTCCCACATTCATGTTTTCTACATTTTTATTAGAAAGTGCAACAGAAGAAGAACTTAGGGATGTTTTTCAGGTCAGCAGTTCCAGGTAGCTGCTTTTACATTTTTCTTATGAATTGTCTTCAGTGATAACTCTTTAACCTTGTGAATTCCACCTTATTTCTTCAGCCAGTGTAGAAGATTATTCTCCCAGGTGAAAACCTTGTTTGCTCTCCTGTATTCTGTTTCCCTTTCCTTTCATGTCAATTGGTGCTATTTAGGAAAGAGGAAACACGTGATCAAAATTTAATATAGGAGAAAGAGAAAATGTGGGTCAAGATGCAAACCTGAGACATTCTTGTAAGCTGGTGTGTCTTTTGACTGGATAGCATTTATTTCTTCAAATTTTTAAAGCCCTAGTAGATAAAATTAAAATCCTACAAGTACTAGCTACTTTCAGAATTTGCTGGGGTCTGTGTTCTTACATACTGTATGGACATTTTCTTGAGTGTTTAGATATGGAAGTATTTTCACAGCTGTTGACAGTGATGATCTCTTCTGAAGAGAAATAACAGACATATTTTACAGGTTGTGTGGCACTAAAATGTATTTGTTTGAATAACATATTTAAGAATAAAATAAAATATAGGAAAGAAGGAGATAATTCTTTTGGAATTGAATTAAAGAGATGATGAAGGGAAAGGAGATTAAAAAGAATGAAAAAATAAGATACGTATGTCTATATATCAATTCCCCACAACGACTGCAGTCATTATCTACTACAAACATGGACTAATAAAAATATACAAGTAAATTTGTAAAAAAAAGGGCCTGGACGTGACAATGTTGGCTTGTATGAACTGTACATGCGAAATTCCTCCTTGTAAGGAGCATCAGCGAAAAATCCAACTCAACACAAAAAAAATGTATACACTTGAATTTGCTTTGTCTTCAAGCTGTCAAACTTTTAAATCCAAAATACAGAAGTTATTCCCTCAGTAACTGACTCACTCCTTTCCTAAAAATCTGTTTAAACTGGTGTCTTCTGAGGATATACATAATTTAGTTATAATTAGGCATTGATTCCAAGTGGCCTTTCTAACAAAAATTATTACTCATAGAATAAAATATTTATGGCCTGAACATATGATATGTGTGTGTCTCTGTGTGTGTGAACTACTCACACACGGGTACGCATGGCTGTGTGCGTAGGGGCTGGAGTAAATCGATGAAGGTGGAGTGCAGATTACCAGCCCCGTGTGGTAACCGTCAAGTGCAAGGAAAACAGAAAATTATATGAAAGACGAGGGCGGGGATTGAGCAAGCTGACTTTTGAAAGAAGAAAGTTCCACTGAACTCACTGGGTGTTTTCTCCTCCACCAGGTCAATCACAAGCTCTGTCGGCCTCTGCTTTTTGTCTACTTGTGTTCTGGACACAGAAGCAAAATAATATGAGAGGAGAGATTGAATTTCTCTTTTCAGGAAGCTTAACATCAGGCATCTAATAACTTGCTTCTGTTAAAACACACAGGCGAGCCGGGCGCGGTGGCTCAGGCCTGTCATCCCAGCACTCGGGAGGCAGAGACAGGAGGATTGCTGAGTTCGAGGCTTGCCTGGGCTCCATAGTGAGCTCAGGGCCAGCCTGAACTACAAAGTGAGACACTGCCTCAAAAAACAAAAACAAAAACAAAAACAAAAAAACACAGGCGATGTAAGGTAGAATATATTTTTCAAAGTCAAATAAGGCTGCCGTGGACAAAGATGGACGTGTGCGTGTCTTCACCATCGCTACACGTGGGAAGCCCCAGGGCTTGGGCAGCAGGGCTCGCAGTTCTGGAGGCTTCGACTGGCTGTGACAGAGAAGCCACGTCATTAACCACAGGAGGAGAGAAGGGAAGGGGGGGAGGGAAGGAGGGAGGGCAGCCGGGGCCTCGAATACGCCCCAGGTACATTGTTACATCGAAACCCCTCCAAGAACCGCGCAGACCTGGGAGGAAGAGGAGGGGTGGTTAAAGCATGTTACCTTCGGGGACAGACTTAGCGGAACGAACCACCAAGATGCCTTTCGAAGAATGACTTTTGTCTCTAAACAACATAAAATAGGTAACATTTGAAAGAGAAAATATTTGGAAACTCTTCCCCAAGTGGTGGGCTGCTTGCCACAGGAAGGGCTCCTCCGGTGAATTCTTTCGGGGAAGCCAAGAGCTCGGGCTGCAGAGTACACAGGTGAGCTGCGCACCGTCCAATCATAAAACCGATTTTGCACACACAGAAAAGGAATGGAACTGTGTTCCAAGGTAACAAATTATGAGCTCCTTCTTTAGCAAGTGGGAACCGCTTTCTTTCACTCCTGAGATTTACTTGAAGTACTTACACATTATTTTGTGGTTTGGGACAAATAATGTGCCAAAGGGTGAGAAATTCTGGTGTCACACACCTTTTCCAGCCATTAATTTCTCCTTTCAGAGTTGGAGGTCTTGGGAACAGTCATATCTTCACAGATTCCTCTCCCTGCTCCGCTGGGTCAGCTTAGCTTTGACCACCGGTTTCCTTCGGGCTGCACTGGGACTTAAGACCTCATTAAATAAATGTCTGTGCGCGCGGATGTGCGTCTCTACCCCGCGCCTGCACAGGAGCTCCAAAGTCATAAAATACACAGGAATCACATCCCATCTTAGCTGCCAACCAATTTAATCTCTTTTTTTTTTTTTTTTTTTTGCTTTTGAGACAGGGTCTCGCTTTGTACTTCAGGCTGGCCCTGAGCTCACTGTGGTGCCCAGGCAAGCCGCCGCAAACTCAGTAATCCTCCTGTCTCTGCCTCCCGAGTGCTGGGATGACAGGCGTGAGCCACCACATCCGGCATTGTGGTATGCGGTGTTGATTGTTGGTGGGTGTTTCTCCACGCCCAGCATTATATGTGGTTACCAGGGATCGAACTCAGGACCTTGCGCTTGTGAGGTAGGCACTGGAACCACTGAGCTAACCCTCCGGCCCCCAATTTAATCTCTTAATAATACAGCCAGCCTCTCAGCTGGCTTGTGTTTTACAATTGGAGAAACTTCACGGTTCATACACACAATAAAAATACACCAAAATGCATCAAGAAAAGAAAGCTTTCTTGAATTCATTGGGTCCCATATCCTACTTTGTCTAAGTATCATTGGGGGTGTCACATTTCATATTTATAGAATATTTTGGAATCACCACTTATAATGACACATTTGAGGACAGTCATACACAGACCTCAAATGTGGCATTAGTGTTATATAGACATTTTTGGCTTCAGTGTCACTTTGAAGTATTTTTTATTAACAGTTTATTTTCTAAATAAACAATTAGTAATGGGACATATGTGTACCTTTGAACTAAGTGAAGAACTAAAATGGAACTTTTTTGAGAATGAAGTAGTCTTGAATAAATATTTCTCATTGTCTACATCCACATAATTCAAAGCATTACTTTATCACAAAATATATTGATTCTCAAAATTATAATGCACTTGCTATTTTCTTTTGTACTGATTTTTAGATGAGTTAAATATCTTAGCAGATTTTATAATTTCTCCTCTGAGCTGACCAAAGAGGCTAAATATAACTTTAATAGTTCTAAGGAGGGCTCTTTCTGATCTCTGGTCTCAACTTCAATCTATGCTATGGTGTTTCATCCACTTATTATATATCCACAGTTATATGCAAATTAAATTTCTAGTTGATCTTTTGACATAAAACTGAATTTATATTATTTATTCTAACAATATTGCTATCAAGTTTTATGTTCATCATAAATTCCATGTGACTTTAATCTCACTGCTTTGTCCTAAAAAACTTTAAAAATGGAAATAACACATCTACTTATAAAAGACAGTTTCACAAGTCAAAACATCAAAAATATTTCATATCAAGAATGAGATTTCAGAGCCAGAGATTTAGCTCAGTGGTTCCGGCACCTGCCTCACAAGCACAAGGTCCTGAATTCCGTCCCCAGTACCACATATCACAATGCTGGAGGTGGTGGCTCATGCCTGTCATCCCAGCACTCGGGAGGCAGAGGCAGGAGGATTGCTGAGTTCCAGGCTTGCCTGGGCTACACTGAGCTCAGGGCCAGCCCAAACTGCAAAGTGAGACCCTGTCTCAAAAAAAAAAAAAAAAACCAAAACGAGATTTCATGCCACAATTCTATGCAGGTAGAGTTAAGGGCTGAACACAGTGATATAAATTGGCAGACACGATCTTAGTTGCATAATTTGTATCTGCTTTTTGATAAGAGAGCTCCTAACCCTGATTCATTTTTTGATAAGGTGGTTATGGGTGAGGGGACGGTGGAAGGAAATGGTGTGAATTATGGACCACACGTCCTGGATCCGGCAGCAGCCAGCGTGTGGGGCCGCATCGCATCTGCGGCTGCTCTGTGGAGAAGCTGAGGGGGTAAAACGGAGCCGGAAGTGCGGCCTGTCCAAGAGCGACGGACGGGAGAAGAGCACCAGCCTAAACCTGCGAGATTAACTTGCCTGTATACCTGCTGTTTGGGTTGCTCATTCTCTCCTATACCGTGCATATATTTTGTCTTGTTTTGTTTTAGTTTTCTGAGGCAGGGTTTCACTTTGTAGTTCAGGCTGACTCAATCCACTATGTGACCCACGGAAGCCTCAAACTCGCGGCAATCCTCCTGTCTCTGCTCCTGAGTGCTGGAATGACAGGCGTGCTCTATCACGCTCAGCTGTGTGCATATATTTTCAGAAGCAAATTCCTTCACTGGACACTGTTGGACACATCCCCAGGAGGGTTTCCAGGGCCATCAGTACAATATGATTCTTCTCCAAGGCAGTTCACAAAGAATCAGGGATAGTCCTGCTGCTTGGACAATTTTGAAAAACTTTATTGGGAAGCATTTGAAGGTAATAGGTCTTGAAAGTGACCTTGTGTGTAGGGTACTCTAATTGGGTGACTCGAAAGGGAAGATACTTGAATGTTTTCAAGTGTCCACCAAACAGTAAAAAAAAAAAAAAAGGAACAAACAAACACAATGCAAATGAACAAGAGTTCAGGGAATCAATCTATGTTTCAACAAAGGAAGTGTGAGAAATGACTACCTAATACTATAAACAAGAGCTTGTGAATATGATTCCATAAATGAAGGAGATTATTTCAAGTAAACACTAACAGGAAATAATTCTTGCAATAGAGGATTTGAAATTTCACTTGTCACCAACATTTATCTACTACTATTTATTTTTCTCTAGTACTGGGGATAGACATGTGCTGTCTCACTGAGCTCCATTCTCAGTTCATTTTAATTCTAATTTTAACTTTGAGGCAAAGTCTCCTTAAGTTGTCTAGGATCACTCTAGCTTGCAATCTTCCTGCCTCAGCCTCCCTCAGTGCTGGGACTAAAGGTGATTTTTATCTTTGTATACTGAAGGCAAAATCAGCATGATTATTTAAGAGTATTTAAATTTAAACTTCAAAGCAACCCATACAGGTTGTTTCTAAAATGGTCTCATTTTACATGTAAAATTATCAGAACACTATGGATCCCAGAGGCAAGTTGCAATAAATAAATTACAAATATTTAAGTTGCTCATAGAAAAAAATGAACAATGTTATGCTTTTCCAGCCCAGGGTATGAAAAGAGACTCACAATCTCCTTTAATATGCTTAGGTGAGGTTGGTACTTTCAAAGTTTTTAAAGTTGGAGAGTGAGAGCTTCCATGTGGGGATATGACTTACACAATCAGAATGAAGCTCAAAGCCTTACATGAAATTAATGGACATTGCTATGTGGTTAGCAATCTCTTATTGACAGACTCTTGTTACCTAGCTGATATTTTATAAAGTATGAAAGATATAAAACTGAATGAGCCACGAACTCTAAAAATGCATCATTTACTGGAAACTGTAAAAACAGCTGTTGTGTTGAACTGTGCTCGGAGTGAAAGCCTTGATGTGAGTGGTGTTCCCCGCTGTCTAGTTATTGGCCCTCTCTGGGCTCTCTGTGTACCTGTTTTCAACCTCTTCACTGTCATGGAACTTCTTAGCACATGAGTCAGGTTTATGAACAAAAATCTCCGCCCTGTCCCTTGATTAAAAATCCCAGTAGCCTTGGAACGCAAGATTAAACTCAACTTGAAGTGTGAATATAGTCAAACTTACTGAACATTTTTTGGTATCCAAGAGGGAGCCAAATGGAAGCCAAAAAAGTAGATGTTACTAGGGACAAAGAAAACTGAACGTGTGATTAAGTCTTCCCTTGAGAGTAGGTCTGCATGTGGGAAGAGACAGTTTCTGGCAAGATCCCTCATTCTTCCTCTGGGTCAGACATATATGCATATATGTGTGCATGTGCACGTGCATGCACACACACACACACACACACACACACACACACACTTTCACACACACCCCTCAGGGTTGCTCAGAAAGTCTCTGTCATGCAAGTGAGACTCCCGCTCAACATCAGTGTTGTAGAAGAGCAAAGCCTCGTTTCTTGGCACCATCTTGAAAATACTCCATCAAAAGCAGCAAATGCCCCAAGGTTGCTTTGGGTTGACTGGTTGGTTCCCGACTGTACCTTTGGTTCCCAGTATGTACACTAGTTCATTATAAGTAGATGCTTTGTACATATTTGAGGGATTAATGTATGGAATATTAAAGTATAACATTATTATAATTAATTTGAATATGAGTGTGCCCTACTGGTCCTTTGGAGACTTTAATTATATTTCCATTCAGGCTCTGTAAATATTTTCCACAGTTCAATGATGGTCTATTCGTTTCTTTTCGGCCTTTACTTCTTCTTGTGCTCCACTTTGCATAGATTCTATCATTATACCATTGTAGCCAGCAGAATAATGGCCTTTCAAACATGTCCACACCCTAAACTCAGAATCTGTCTACATCAAAATAGGTTGTATTACATGGCAGAAGGAATTAAGATTGAAGACAGAATTATCGCTATTCAGATGACTTTAAAATAGGAAAGTTGTCTTAGGTAAATCTAAGCTTATGAATTTTGAATACTGGAAACTAGGTAGAAAGATAGATTGAAGACATACAGTGTAAGATCAGCTTTTTACACCTTTCTGTTTTTGAAAGACAGAAGGCCAAAAGGCAAGAAATGAAGGCAGTTTCAAGAATTTTTAGGGTAAGAAAAATGATATTCTTCAAAAACCACTTGAATAAATGTAGCCTTTTCAACATCTTGATTTGAGCCCAACAATACCTATGTTGGTCTTCTAACCTTCTGAAGTATAAGAATACATGTGTGTGTATACATGTGCATGTGTCTTTATGCCATTTAGATTGTGGCAATTGGCCACAGTAGCTACAGAAAGCTAAGCAAACTCGGCATCAAGTTCACTCATCTTTTCTCTGCTGTATCTGCTCTGCTCTGAATCTCATTCCGTCTGGTTTTCACAACAAATGTTGTTGATTTTAACTAAGCACTTTAATTCATGTCTTTTCATATAGTCTTGAGTCTATTTAAATACATTTTTTCTATTTGAATATGTGGGATCAAGTGGTGAAAAGCATTTTCACATTCTTGTTTGCTAATACTATAATCTCCATGATTTCTGGATATCTCTATGTGACCCAGGCAAGCCTCGAACTCAGCAAACCTCCTGCCTCTGCCTCCCAAGTGCTGGGATGACAGGCGTGAGCCACGGCGCCCGGCACTGTGGGATGCGGCGCTGATTGCTGGTGGGGGCTGTGTTCATCTCCACAGGGACAAGCGTCCCTCGCCTGACCTGGTCGCCTGTGCACACTCACTCACTGCCCGAGGGCTGCCACTCGCGTGTGGCCTGTGCCCAGCCCTGTCTGAGCTGCGGGCACTGCGCGCTTCCTCCGAGTTCGGTCTTTTCTCCGGCTCCAGGTGGTTTCCGCGCGGGAGTCAGCGAGGACCAAGGTTTCCCGAGTCCTTGGGCAGAGACCCCGGGTCTACTGCGCTTCCTCTGGGAGGCTTGTTTGGGATACGCTGCCTTGAGCCCCCGATGCACTGGTGACTCAGCCTGGGTTCCCGGGGCCCTACTCGAGCGATCGCTAGAGAGATCTTCAGACTCAGTTTCTCCTTCTCTCCCGTTGCTCCGAAATCGTTCTTCTCTGTGTCTGCTCACTTTCGCTCGGCGGGAGGAAGTTGCACGGGTTCTGTCTGCATGTTTAGTGGGGCTGGGAGGGCTGGAGTCTGTTCTCCCGCCCCGTCTTGCCCGGAAGCCGAAGTCTCGCGCGTCTGGTCTCCCCTCTTCTGTCCTTTAGTCTCTGTATGCGCTTTTTTTTCCATTTCTCTTCTCCAGATTGCTCTTTACACACAGAATGTGAGAACATTTCATTCTTTTTAAAAGCTTCTTCCTATTATTCTCTTTTAGAGATGAATGCCTTTGTATGTAACCTTTTTTTTGTGAGATGAGGAATATTTTTGCTTATCCCTGACAATTCTTTCCAGAATAATTGTGGAAAACTGAGACAGGAGTTTTAATGCCATTAGTATAAATAATAAAAAACAAGTATATACCATTTGTAGAAACTAAGGCTTTTAAAAAACATTTCTCTGTTAATTTCTGTCTTAATTTGTGTTCATTGGTTAACACTAAAGTGGAATTTAGCAAAAGTGTACTTGTATGATTTTTGTGTATTATCTATTCATTTTCTTGTTTTTTTTCATTTTTTGGTTATGCTTTTCTTAAAGGTTTTTGAAACACTTTAAAATTCTAAACACAAATCCATATAATATTTGCTAAAATTATGCATACAATTTTATTTTAGTTTTTCTATTTCTAACAACTATTTCTGCTCCTTTCATTAGCCTATCAACTTTCTCTTTATTTTACGTCTCTGGCTAGGATGTCATTGGACGTTTCTGTCAGATAAACAGACATGTATATTTACATTGGCTTTGCTCATACAGTACATTTAAACTTGCTGCTATGATCCACTGATAGTTTTTAATATGATGTACTAAGTGAGGACTTAATTTTATTTTTTTCTACATAGGCAATTATTAGTTTTCCCTCATTTAAGTATGCTTAATCACATAATGTGATATACATATACATATATATACATATATGTATATATATACATATATACACAAATATATATATATATATGTATATATATTGCACAAGATGTAGTCATGGAAAGTAAATTTTACGGTGTAAACTGAAAGCAACATGTGGAGCAGCTAGAGGATTTTCCTTAATGCAGGCAGATGTATTGCTGTGTTTTTCGTTCACATTCATCATCCTGTACAGTAATAAGCCACTGTTTGCATATTGTTTAGGGCAGTACATGATGGAAGCAGTACACTACCATTTTCTTTAAAATCTGCATGATTCGTGGTTTTGCTATGTCCTGGACTGAACTAATCTGAGAAAGTCTAATCGGGTGCCCGTGGCCACCATCACTAAGTGTCCTTAGCAGGGTGAGTGTCTAAGATTCAGGTGGGTAAAGAAAGGCCTTTGCCCAGCTCGGCGGGGCTCAGGCCATGCTTGCAGGGTGTTTCTAACGACACCGTCGGTGTTTTGGGGAGAGTCTCCCAGACACATTTATTGTTACATTTGAGTAAGATGCCTCATTTTTACAAGCTTTATGTTCGTCATTAGTTAAGTAACATTTTTGACCCAAACAACTGGGCCATTCCTTACTTAAATGAGTTCTAAGTTATCTCAAAAGTGCTTAATTTAGGGTTAAGAACGATGTCACAATGTAATTAGTTTCTGTTCTCACGGATGTTAGTTTATGTGTTAAAAGAAGACCTTCAGGCAAAATTCATCAGCGTGCCCAAGGAATCCATGGCACAAAATAGAAATGTGAGCCTTGCTCACTGGTGATTATTTCCCAATATTTATGTCACATATTTCATTGATTAAGCAATATAAGGTATGATATTTTAACTACATATATGCAAGCTGATAAGTGACTAATTTTGTCAGCATCAGTTTTATGATTTCATTGCTCCTATAATATCTGATCAAAATATGAGTATCATCTAATAACTAAAATGTATTAGAGTTCTGAAGGTCAAAAGTTAAAATTCATTCTCAGTGTGTAAATGCCAAGATGAGCACAAGGTGGTCCCTTCCGCAGCTCTGGGAGTCACTTCCTGTGCTGGTCATTCTCCAGGAGGCTCCTCTTCTTCCCTCTCTTATAACACTCACAATAGAATTCCAGCTTACTCAGAATTTTAGCCTGCGGCTCCATATCCAGAGCTGCAAGCCATTCCTGGAATAAAACGGAATGGACAGGTCATGCTTTTAGTACTAGGAAGTCCAGGGAGACTTTTAGTTTTTCCCACGAGCGTCCATTTGGGCACCTTCCCATCAGAGCTGACCAAAGAGTGAGCTACTGTCCCTCCCACGAGCTTGTTAAAAATGCAGAGATTCTATGCTAAGGATTTAGCTCAAGTAGTACCGCTCCTACCTTGGACGAGCAAGGACCCGAGTTCGATCCCCGGTACCACAAAAAGAAAGAAAAGAAATAGGCAGAGATTCTAATCCAGCTGATCTTCAGTGAGATCACCTCTCTGCCTATTTAACAAGTGACCAGTGGTGACTTCAGGGCAACTGCATGAGGCAGGGTACCCACGACACAGTTCTCCAGTAAGTGTCATGCACTGGTGGGGCCCTGACCTCTGCAGAGTTCGGATGTTCTGGGTCGGGCAATATTGGCTAAGATGAATTGAGGAGAAAGCTGGGGACAACTGAGAATGATCACGAACTTGATTTCTGATATATTTATCTACTTCATGTACACAACTTTATTCACTTAAAATATCAGTGAAACTCCCAAGTAAAACTGTTTGTGATAATGTAGTTCAGGCTGGCCCTGAGCTCACTATGGTACCCAGGCAAGCCGCCACGAACTCAGCAATCCTCCTGCCTCTGCCTTCCGAGTACTGGGATGACAGGCATTAGCCACCACGTCTGGCATTGTGGTATGTGGTATTGATGGCTGGTAGGCATGAGTCACCACACCCAGCATTGTTGTATGTGGTTACCGGGATCGAACTCAGGACCTTGCACTTGCAAGGCAGGTAGTGGAACCAACCACTGAGCTAAATCTCCAGCCCAATATTTACTATTTCAATGGTGATTTTTTTAAATGAAGATCTTAATTCAGCTAGTAATGCCATAATTCACTTATATGGGCAACAGTCAAAGGGCCAATCAACCAACTTGTATTGATTGATAAGTAATTATTATAGTAGCTGTGGGAAATTTGTGCTGCTTGGTTGTGAGTTTTCACAGAAAGGGTAAGGTCATAGGGGTGGAAACACCTGTGTTGTGGAAGACAAGATGGAACAGAGGGGAGAACGAGGTGGCAAAGTCCAGGGGCGCGATTCTAACACACCACAGTGATCACTTTTCCCTCTCAAGCTTTTACGCTTCTTACTGGTAAGGACTGAATTACACTTGGTGTTTCAGTCTACATACGTTTCACAGAGCTTCTCACAGGGAAGGCACCTAGTGCGTGTTTTAAAAAGAAATTAGTGCAGCATCTTTGTAAATCCTAAGGAATCGAGTTATCTCCACAGTGTCCCTTGAGTGTTAGGAGCTCCGTTTGTTGGATCCTCACTCCAGGGCGATGGGGGAGATTAGCTGGAGTCCTCCACAGTGGTGGGGACTCGGTGAATCTGAGCATCAACACACTCGAGTAACTATTGTTGCCAATCAGTTGAGGATTCTTTTGCCAGCTGCAGATGGAATTGTGAACTGGCAAAGTGCAGATGATGCTGGGTACCGACCATTGGCGCAGCCTGAGTCTGGTCACCGTCGCTGTCACCATGCCATGCTGTCTTGTGCTGGAAAGTTCCCTCCAGCAAGTCTGCTTTCTGCTGCTGCTGTTTATTGGCTGGTGGTCTCTGGAGCTTTTTGGAGCTAACAGCTCCTAATGCTTATTGCTCTTTTTTTGAAGCAACCTTTCTGTCCATCTGGCTTTGCATGAGAATCCCAGGTATTTACAGGGCTTTAGAGAAATAAATCATGAGCAGGTTGACAGCAACATCAAAACACATCTTTGCTTTCTCAGGGCCTGTGCTGGAGACAAGGAGGTCTGCATACAGGAGGCAGCACCCCAGATGAAAGCCAAGAGGAGGCTGGGGAGTATAGGTTCTATAGTAGTTGCAGGTCTGCGCCAGTGATGGAGAGGGCCAGAAGCCAAAGCTTCTTATCGAAGGCTAACTGCGAGGGTTGGGTGTGCAAAGGCCACTGGGTCATTGCCTTCCAGTACGGACAATGAGACAGTGGCATCTGTAGTGCCAGGGCGGGGAGTAGCAGCGTCAGGCTGCACTCACGCTGGAGTGGAGTGTGGCAGCTCCATAGCACAGGATGGCACTGAAGCAAATTATGAGAGTCAGCTGTGAGGCAAAGGGAGCGAGGGGAAGCAAGGAGGAGGGGTGCCACAGCCCAGAGCCAGGGCAAAGCCCTCCAGCTGGGAGGGGTGGGAGGCTCAGGTATTTATCTACCTCAATATGACATTCTTTTTTAAATAGTATTATCTTGTTCTCTATCAAAGAGTCAGCAAAGAAAAATAAGCCATAGATATTTGACCCAGTTGTATTTGGGTGCCGTGTGTGGGAGAGAGGCAGGCTGTTGTCAAGCTTGCTGTTAGCAAATCTTTGGTCCTTATCTGTAAACCTTTACTTGCTCCTGAAGTAAGTCGCTGAGCAGAAGGTGGGCTGCTGTGGTGAGCTCTGGTCTTCTGCCTCTGAATACACTATTGGGTTTTCATAGCCCTTTAAGCAGCGCGGTGTGGTGACCTGTTTAAAATAAACACGGCACCAGAAGCCAGTGGAAGGAACAAATAGCAGCCAAACATTCCATGGTTACAAGCTGGACTAAGGTATATGCCCTGGCCATGGACTCACATGCATGCAAAGAACGGGTGTGATGTCAAGCACGTAGCCCACAAAGCCTCCTCCTTTTGTCTGGCTTTCCATGCAAACTTTATCTTTTAATTGGATCTCAGCCATTAGCAAAGCTTTCAGGTTGTGAGAAGGTTTAAGCTCTTTGTGCCTCCTCCCCCTTCTGTATTACTCGGGCTCTATCTACACAGTGAACTTCAGGCGCTACAGAGTATAACCCACAGATAATCACATCGGTCAACATTCGCTCTCCATGAGTGCGTGATGCAGGCTCAAGCCAAACTCAGAGAAACCTCGGAGCGTGCCCTTTAATTTGGGTTACTGGGCCAGAGAAAGGAAAGGTGGAGGAACCAGAACATGTCATGAAATGGTTTAAGGAATAGGAAAGAATACTGTTTTCAGCTCTTTATCAAAAAATAGCAAAGCTGACAAAATATGGCAATAGTTATGTTAATGTGAGCATCTTGTAAATGCAGATAGTTTAAACAAGTCACAAGAACCACAATTTTTTTCTTTTTGCACAGAAATGTGTACTACTATATTTTCCCTGTTTATGTTATCATTAGGTAATTCATGGTGTGGGAAATCAGTCAGAATCAGGGAGTTTGAAGAAGAATCTACAAGTAGAATTTTGTTATATTTAGGAAGAAGGAAATTCAGTGAAATAAGAAGGTCTGGGAAAAGGTCTAGAGAGAGGAAGGGAAGAGCATTTGCCATATTAATGAAAAATGAATATGTATTTTACATGAATCTCTAAGATGATTGGTTTTCATGAATGATTTAAGAATGTGCTACAATATTGTGTAAATTAGAATCCTCAGGGAGATTCTCTCCTATACACATTTCCAAAGGCATGAGAAAAGTTCCCCAAACTTCCTTCTCTATGTAGGTAAATTTAGATGAGAGCAATAATGGCCAGATTCATTATTTATCAGCCAGCTCAGCTGTTTCTGCAGACAGAGACTAAATTTTACATTTTTCAACCACCAAAATCTTTATATTTTTAAATGGAGGTACAATTCAACAAAATTAATTGATACTAGTAGAAAAAAAATGAGGTAAAGTCCTTAATGGAGGTTGACTGACTCTCTGAGGATATTATTTGGAGGAGATGGAAGAGAGTTCATGTTTCTGTTGGTTGGAACCTCATTGATCACTACCTGCCATGATTAATTTTTCTTGTTTGCAAGCCTTAAAAACTCGTAAGAAAAATGTTGGTGTAGCTTCTGGGTAGAATTTAAGTAAAAAGGGTATATTATATTTTTATACAAAGTTTCCTAGGCAGAAACATGGACTTGCATTTGACAGAAATTATGTTTTAAAAAAGAGAATTAGAATCTGAGTTAAATTTAGAAATGGTGCCTGTAATCTCAGCATTCTGAGAGGCTGAAGCAAGAGAATTGCAAGTTCCAGCCCAACCTGGACAATCAAGCAACTTAGGAAGACTCTATCTCAAAATAAAAATAAAAAAACAAAGAGTTTGAGGTGTAACTCAATACAGAGGTTCCAGTACTATAGACACACACACACACACACACACACACACACACACACACACACAAAACACCTTATGAAGATAGCACCTAGAAGGAAGAAAGGTCCATGCTCTTTAATATCTGCAGATGAAGGAGAACAAATACACAAATGCAGTGTATAATTACAGGACTAAAGAAGCCAACAGCAGTGGTCCCTCTGCTGGACACTGAAATGCAGGGCCAGAGTGAGCCATGACTTCTAAACTTACGTGGAGAGAAGAGACAGTTAAAACAACAAGAAAATGATTTAAGTACTTGTGAAACTGAAACAGAGCATGCTATCATTTTCTGTCTTTTTATTTGCAAATAAGGGGACAGGAAAGAAAGAGGAGAAGGAGATGGAGGAAAAGGAGGAAGACATGAGAGACCTGGCGAAGGAAGGAAAGCAGGTGAGAGGGGAAAGCAGAGCTGTCGAAGGCCCCTGAACTGTGAGCAAAGGCCTGACTCAGGTTTCTCTGTCAGGCCCAAAGTCTGGAGAGCTGCGCTTTGTGTTAAACCCCACTGTGCAGTGTAGTGTGTCTACACGCCTAGGGAAAGTGTAGTGAAATTATTTGATAATCACTAAAACATCTGAGTAATGATGAGAGCAATCAATAGGGTGAAGAGACAACCTGGAGAACTGGAGAAAATACTTCCAAACCATTCATCTAGGAAGTGATTAATGTTCAGAATATAAAAGGCACTAAAGACAAACTCAATAGTGAATTAACATATAATCTGATTAAAGTGACCAAATGATCTGAAGAGAAAATACATAGAAGAAGACAGGCCAGTAGCCAAGTGAATGAAAAAACACAGAACATTACGGTTACGGTTTATATCTAGACGTTCCCCGAAGCCTTGTGCAGTCTTGGGCTGGGGATCCTCTGGGGTGGCTGGATCTGGAGCGTGTGGTGCTGGGGACGAGAGTGAGTGATACTAAATCAGCCCGCTGACTGGGTTAGCATAGTTCCAGCTGGGGTTAAGGCTGTGAGCGCTACGTCCCCCCAGGGCAGGCAACCTGCACACAGTGGAAGGGACAGAAAGAAGCTAATGTGTTCTCCCCTGCCTGCTCACTATGGGCTGTTTCTCCTCTGTAATGTGCTTCTTTTTTAAGACATTGATTTTATTGGTACATTTTATGCATGTGTTCTGATCACGATCAACACTGAGAATTTGTGCCAGTATATGACACAATTTAATTCTCACTTTTCCCATTTCCCTGCCTCCCACAACCTCTACCCCTGTATATATAAGATTTGTTTCCCTTTTTACCATCAATTTTTTCTTGCCCTCCTTTGATTTCCCTATCCCCTTTTCCCTTTGAATATTTTCATCCTATTTCACGCTTTAGAACTCATTTACATCTTCTGTTCCTCATATCAGAAAAAAGATGTGGTTTTTATACATTTGTGTCCTATTTATTTCACTTACGAATACATCCTCAAGTTTTGTCCATTTGAGCTTAAGGCACTCAAAGTTATCAAGGAAGAGTAATACTCCATTTTATTAAGAAAACACAGGGCCGGAGGGTTAGCTCAGTGGTTCTGGTGCCTGCCTCGCAAGCACAAGGTCCTGAGTTCGATCCCCGGTAACCACATACAATGCTGGGCGTGGAGACTCACGCCCACCAGCCATCAATACCACATACCACAGGGCCGGAAGTGGTGGCTCCTGCCTGTAATCCCAGCACTTGGGAGGCAGAGACAGGAGGATTGCTGAGTTCGCGGTGGCTTGCCTGGGCACCATAGTAAGCTCAGGGCCAGCCTGAACTACAAAGCGAGACCCTGTCTCAAAAGCAAAAAAAAAAAAAAAAAAGAAAACACATCTTCTGCCAGGCCACTCTGCCTTGGAATGAGCTAACTATGGGTTGAAACCTCTATGAACTGTGAGCCAAATAAACCTTCCTTCCTTTAACTTGAGGTAGTCTGTATTTCATCTCAGTAGTAAGACAAATAACTAAGACATCACCTATCAGAGACATCCATTGGAAAAGCATGAAGAGATAATGTCTCATTCCAGCCCTACTAGCTAGTATGAGAAGATGAATGTTAACCAAGGTCAGTGAGGGCACAGAGAAAGGGAACTCCGAAATCATTGGTGGGAATGTAAATTAGTACAGCTGCTATGGGAAAAAAATTGGAAAGAGAATAGTCACATGATCCAATGAGTCCAGTGCTGCATAATAAACCAAAAGGAATGGAACAGGGATGGTTTCAGTGTTGCTCATGATGGTGAAACAATGCAATCAACCAAGGTGTGTATCAGTGGATGGATGGGGAAAGGCACGGTGTGTATATACTTGGGAATGTTCTCCACCCCTAGAGGTAGTACATCTCGTCATTCAGAGCAACATGGGTCAGGCTGTAGGACACTCATATTAAGTGGATATGCCAGGCATAGAAAGACAAAAATTCACATGTTCTAATTCACCTGTGGAAACCAAAATATTGTTTCATAAAAGAAGTTAGAAAAGTCTAGTGACAAAATGTTCCCTACCATTGACATAGAAACGAGATGCACCATGCCTGATGCTGGTCACAGATAACTAACACATGTGAGACTTTAAAGCTTGGTGAGAATAGTTGCTTTGCATTATTTTACTCCTTTTTAACTGACCAGGTGACAGCACTGGGAGGGCTAACGGGATTAATATGTGCTCTAATTTATGTGGCTGCAGTCAGTTTCAGAGTCTGTCTACCACCCTTTCCAGGTGTGTGATTTTGAGAGAAAAAAAAAACAGAATTGTAATAAGGGGTGATAGCTGAAGGGCCCAGACAAGGAAGAGAAAACTGCTCTGGAAGCTGGTAGGAGCCCGGGCTTAGCTAGTTTCCAAGGAGAGCTGCCGTCACAAGCTGTCAGGACATTCAGGAAGAGTCCCCATCCTTGGGGTATATTTTGCTACCCACTTTCTTATTTCTGGGACAAGTACAAAGATTAGAAAATTAGGGTCAGGGATTTAGCTCAGTGGTTCCAGGGGCTGCCTGGCAACTGCAAGGTCCTGAGTTCAATCCCAGGTACCACATACCATAATGCTGGGCATGGTAGCTCAAGCCTGTAATCCCAGCACTCGGGAGGCAGGAGGATTGTTGCAAGTTCAAGGGTTGCCTGGACTACATAGTGAGCTCAGGACTAGCCTGAACTACAAAGCGAGACCCTGTCTCAAATAAATAGATAAATAAATAGAAATGTATACAAATTAACCATGTTTTATGTTGAAGAGAAATGTATAATTTGAATAAATACTGGTTTGCTAACCTGAAATCAACAAAGTCTGTAGATTCTCTGTTACAAAAAATATGTAAAACCTGAAGTTTGAGTTCTGAGCTAAAATAGTTGCCTTGCTGTGGCTCCAAATGCAAACAGAATGACACAAAGAAAAGGTGACTTTTGATAAAGCCCTTATGAGATCAGTGCTGAGTTTTGAGGTTCATAGGATGCTGGTCAGAAGGCAAGTTGAGCTTCAGGGTCCTTTTTCATGTGATTATAATCAATTTCTTTCAAGGGACTTTGTTATGTTAAACCTCAAAATGAATTTGACTTTTATTAAAAAATTAGATAACAACACGGAAAACTATGCTTTAGAGAAAAATAGTTATAGAAAAAAATTAGAATCCATATTCTCAGTTTTTGGGTGCAGATTTGACCAATCTTTTTCACATCCTGCCATATGTGAGACATACTGCCTCAGTGGTGACCTTTCTGTGTCTTGTCTTTGGTGCGTGGGGTTTTTAACTCAGACTGAAGGTTTATGGGAATCACACATCTCATTTGGCTTCTTTGTCAAATGGCCATGATTTATTGTATGTCCTGGGGCTGAGGCTGAGGCTGCTGTGCCCTATCTATCAGCAGGCCCCAGACAGATGGGTCTGGAAACTCCTTGGATCTTGAGTGTTTTCTGGATGGTCAGATGTGGAGTTTAATACTGACCTACAGACATTTTGTAGAGTGTCAAGCACTTCTCAATAAATTTAATTTTATCAGGCCCATCATTCCATATAGTTTCATGACTTGAATGAACAAGAGGAATTACTTAGTTGCTGCAAACCAAACTTTGACCAAAACTCCATAGTGGCATATAGGATCCCAAGCACCTAAATTTGCTTTCTGTGTCACCTGAGATCTATTTTGTATTCAATAGTGCAGCACAGTCTGTTTAAAATAGCATCCTATAAATCATGGAGCACACAGGTTAAAAGGAAACAGAATAATCTGAGACTTGTCCTGTGTTCCACACCTGTTGGTGTTGACACCAGTGCTCAGAGATGTGACTTTGTTTATTGTTAGCAAGAGAGATAACAAAAGCTCTCACAAATTTAAAGTCTATTGCACTTCACTAATTCCTAGTGTTTAAACTTCAGTCTCTTTTTCTCTTGATGAACTCTTATTAGGGTAAAATGTGGGAAATGCTGGTGAATTTTATTTTAAAGTTTGATACAGCTGATATACAGTATCACTTATAAGTGTTCTGTTATCTTACAGATTGGGTGTACTGGTCGACCCCAGTGTATGGCCTTCCCAAGCACTACTCAACATGCTGCCTCTTGGGGAGAAATAGAAGACTACACAAAGACCGCATACTGCACTGGAATTTGAAAGCACGGAAGATGAACATGATAATGAACTATCAAACTGATGCATAGCAAAGTCCACAGAGTGTGCCTGGTTTCAGCACTTCTACAACTGAGAGATGCATGTCTTGTGGGTCTCATTTTGCTTTACTAATTGTTGAGTCGTGCCTAAGCAGGAGTCATACCTAACCTGATACAGCATTGGAGAGTCTACAAAGTAGCTCAGATGAAATAACTAAATCAGCGTTCCTCTCAACACACCTCCTCTGATAATGGATAGCAAAGCTCTTTTCAGACACCCACAGAATGGGCAAAGTCAGTAAGACTGCTGACATAATTTAACAGGATATAAACTAAATTTCTAGGAATGAAGCCCATTGCAGGATGATGAGAAACCACGCATACAACAGAGACAAATACTGCATCTTTAGACTCAGTAGATAAAAGCTTTTTAGGGAGGATTAGGGTTCTATTATTTCTGACAAGGATAAATGCTTGCATCAGCCAGACAATGCTGTTAAGGATCCATTATTCAATAAACTTTCTGGGATCCAGGGTCCTATCAGGTCCTGGTTCTGCAGTCACTAGATAAGGCATCCAACTCATCAAAGTCATTGCTGTTCACTGTCAAATTCAGTTTGGGACATGGAATGGAGGAATGAAGGAACATGTTATGAAGATATGTCACAGGTGCGTGCCAGCCACCTACTTAGTTTTTCTAGGTGCTAACATAGAAGACTGTACAACCAGGCTTCATCACAAAAGCCATTAATTTTCAGAGAAAAATAATTAACTGGGACCATTCCCGTATACATTTATGAGGTAAAAATAGAATAAACACAATTTAAAATCCTGATCTGTAAATGTCATCACTGATCCTTAGACTTTATCACGTAGATCAGCTAGGGATAAATTAGTGCAATTTTCCTTTTTGTGAGTGAAATAAACCATTGATGACCTTCTTGTTGCTTATATCTATGCAGTGTGGGAGGATACTTTTCTATAATTGCCCGCTGGAGCAATTTACCTCCTATGCAACCTCCACAGCTACATCAATACTGCACATGGGAACCTTTTCCTTTTGAAGCTTAATAGTTTACTTAGGCTTTGGAGTTGGAAACTCAAGAGTTATTTTAGAATTGAAAAATGTGTGCATTTATACTGCAGGTTTGCAGATTCCTTGCAAATATAATGTCTTGAAGTATTTGTGAGGCTTTTTCAGCCACTTGCCCTTGCTCTGTTCCCTGAGCAAATAAGAACATAGATCTTAGCTTTGAAGCTACATATTTCCAAGGTTTTCTGCATTTCGACCTTAAACTACCCTTCCCTCTCTATGCCTCCCACCAATGGCCTAGAAGAAAAACTAGTTTCTGTGTTCTGAGACCCTCACCATTGTCTCGATGCTGTGATCTGCTGACCTTCTTAATTGTTGCTGATTGGATGATTCCTCTCTCCCAACCTGTGTGCTGCGACCTTTAATTCAAGGATTAGCCTGCTTGTGCTTTTTTTCTTCCCAAAGGTTGCTGTCCTTGAACTTTGAGCTTGTGTGCACCACTGCACCATTTATTGTAATAAACAGACCTATATTTCATAGCTATGTATGTATGTATTCTATAGGTGTCCATCTGCACACAACTACCTAGATGAACTTCTTACCTGTGCTGCCTCCCTGGCTGCAATTTTTAAGAGTGCTGAAAACGAGTTTGCATTGTCCAGTCAGGTTTGCCCTTGGGCTGCCTTTAACCTTCTGGCACAGAACTCTTCACGGAAGATCCTCAAGAAAACCCAAGAGTCTCATTCTCCTGAGCCTGCAACTTAAGGGCCGGGAACAAGAACTCTTAACTTTAGAAGGAAGCATTTGCTTCTCCGGTCTGCAAACCTCAGCTTCCCAGACTCCTTGGTCTGTTGAAAGTGGAAATGTTTTCTTTGGTCTCTCCCGTGGTTACTCGCACAGGCTTCAGCATCAGACTGCTTGTCTCTCCTAGCATTTTGCTAAAAGTGGCAAGATGCAGCCAGCAAAATCAATAATCTAATTTTTCTTACTATTTTTCCCAATGCTGCTGTACTCAGTGATGTGTGATTTGCTTTTAAGAAACAGCAGGGGATACTCTTACCAAAATTTACTCTAAGTATAATAACCTTTCAGGCTACATATATATCCCAGATCACAAAAGAGCATACAACACCAACTCCATTTAGCAAGCACCATCAGTTTAGATCCTGGTGTTTGTAGTCAATATTTCCTGGGACTAGAATCTGTGGTAGTTCCAATGTGATTTACTTGGGAGGATGAGCAACCGCAACAGCACACAAAGATTCAGATTTCAGTGAGAACTATGATATTTGCTCTGATGCTCAATGTGTCCAGCAATACTTTGGGTCCAGACTACTACGTGCAGCTTGGATGTGGAGATTTCAGGTCCACCTTTCATGTCTTTGGTGATCACTGGTCCCAAGACCATCTCCTCGCCTGATGTGACTTCCAGCTCTAGCTGTTGAATCACTCTCCAGTCAACACAAATGGAAAATGTCACGGACAATTTCCTCCTTAAAGGTACTTGCAGTCAGGGACAGTTACTCCCTGTTCCATGTGCGAGGAGTAGTCCTTCCTTCTCGGGCCAACACGCCATGTGTGCTGAGAAGTGATAAGCTGGGAAAAGCAAACCATAACCCTAAACTGTAAGTGTCATAAGCAGCTGTCCCCACAGAACAGGACACAGGCCAGATGTCCCTGTTCCCATGCAGTAGGGGCTCTTGTGTATCTTCACATATTTTAGCATGGGCTTCTGAAAGGTATAGAAACAACAGTTATTTTCAGCTCTGGGTTTTTTATTTGCATTCCAAAACTGATAATGTTTTCAGAAAGCAAAGAAGCACTTGGATTTCACTTTGTGGTTAGACACAATTATTATCTTGTTGTTTAAGCTCAGTGGAACTTTAATAAAAACAGAGACAGGAAATTTGGGTTTCAACATCGCTCTGAAACTCAGTTGTGAGAAGCAGAGATACAAAGCACTGTTTACACCTGATTTCCCTCGGGAAAGTTCTGAAACAAACAAGGTGATGATTAGGCCAAATTGGAACTTAATGCTTCTTGTCAGAATGGAAAGTATCAGCTCAGGCTATCCGGAGGCCGCTGAGAATTCCGTCAGTGTTTGGCTAACCAGCCTTTTCCAGAAGGACAGGAAAACTGAATTGAATCGGTGTTCTCCACCCCCCTGGCTTCAGTTATCAGACACAAGCACAAATTCCACAGGAGAAAGGCCAGCTAAGTATCCTGAAGGACAAACTGGGAAACAGACTCGGATCTAGCACCTGGACAGGACAGTGAGGAGCTGTGCTTGCCGCACGAGCACAGCCTTGTGTGTCTAAATCATTCTTAATGTGATGGATTACCAGAATCGAACACAAATCCAGAATGCTTTCTCACAGCATGACGAATTTAATATTCCTGAACTCCAAAGATGAGATACACCAAGATTAGACAAATATAAAAATGCAAGACAACAAGAGAAATGTACTTATTTCTCAAAATAAGACAAGGAAACATTAATCCATGGATGTAAACTAAAGCTAGGGCATTTGGTAGATGCAGCAAATACAATTAACTGGTGATCCCAGTTGTTGATTCTGCTAGCTTCTGTGCTACTGAGGTTTTGGTCACAAAGGCTTTCCCTCCAACAGTGTCTCCGAGAGTTCTACCAACCTATTGTCTAGCGAATTTAGTGTTTCTGTTTTAATATTTAGATTTTAATCCAATTCAAATTCAGTTTGGTGCATGATGAAATGTATAGTTTAATGTATGCACCTTGAGGCCATACTTGTAAATGAAATAAATAAGACACATGTGTAAATACCATATTGTTTCTCTAGTATAAGAAACTGAAAGTATAAATGAGGTCCAAAAAGTATGTTAGCATGAAATCTGAAGAAAGTTTCAAAGGGAAATAGTAATTGCGTAGGGACAAGGGAAGGCAAAGAAGGGAAAGAGAAAATTTGGTAGTAAAAGGGAAGAAATGGAAACAAAATGTACATATATGGAGGTAGGGGGTTGAAGGAAAAGAAACAGAATGAGAAAAAAGTAAGAATCAAGACTTACAGTGTACAGGTGAAAACCCTCAATGATGAATATGATCATAATGTATTCCCAAAATGTATCAATAAATTCATTTAAAAAATCCTCATGAGCAGAATTCTCACATTAGGAGCCTTACTTAGCACAAAGAGGACCCACATAGGCTTTGAAGTCTAAATGAGATCCTTGGGTAAAACTTGGAGTTTTGGACAGTGAAAATTTTTTTTAGAGTAACCCTTGTGACAAAATGAAATAAGGGTACTACCTTGATTTCACTTTGGATCAGAGCACAAAACATAAAGCATTTCTTCTGAGGCACAAAAATCTATTAAGCAATAGCTTACATTAAAGTGATTTCAGTGGGGCAATTTCACTGGCTGCTTGGGAGATAACATATATCTCCTTGGTAGGGATGAACTTCTTATCCAGAGTTTAAAGAGTTCTCGTTCATCAGAAATGATGAAAGCATAAGGAAAAAAACATTAGGATAACTAAAAGAAAATCCAGAGGCAATATTGAATTTCACCAGAATCTGACATTTCAATAATGTCCTTGAAATTAATAGCTAGAAATTACACTTATATAATGAATAATTTAATAATTCTTACATAAAACAGGTTCGTATCTAAGTGATAAAAAGCAATATGAAATAAAGACAGTTTTATTTGATACAAAGAGCTACACAGAAATTGTAGAAAGGAAGACTATAATGATTTATTTGAAAACTCAATCATTGGTCAAATAATGACATGAATTGTTGAGGTGTAGTTCAAAGGAAAACTGGAGAACTGAGAAGAAGCTGTCCACAAGGAGAGCAAAACGTAGCTCAGAAATAATGAACTGTAAAGAAAAAATTCTAAGTGAAAAAATATTACGTATTTTATTTAAGATGAGCAGATTTTAAAGTAACTCCTGAAAAGAATAGTTAGTAAATTTTTCAAAGTGAATGTAAAGCACCAATCTTTAATCTTTAGATTCACAAATTTCAACAGTTCTTGACCCAGATAAATAAAAAGAAAACCTTCCTGTAAAAGCAAAACAAAATGAGAGAGAGAGACACAGAGAGACAGAGATAGAGAAACAGAGAAACAGGGACAGAAAGAGATGGAAAGAGAAAAATCATAGTATTTAAAAAGGAAAAGACAAATTTGTACAAAGTGACAACAATGCAAATAACTGGTAACAACAACCACCATGGAAGTCAGAGTAAAATAATAAAAGCAGGTATCCACGGTGTCCACATAGCAGAGATGTCAATTTAGAATTTCATCATCAGGAAATTTTCTTTGTATTTTAAAGTAAAACAAAACAAAACAATTTCAGACAACATAAACAAGACTACTTATTAGCATTAACATATCCTTCCAAAAGAAATGTGTTGATACTGCACTATGGGAAAAAGGTGGATGATTACTTGGAGAAGCTCAAGTGTACAAAGAAACAGAGAGTTATATGAATTTACAAACATAGGGGCAAATCTGACAAAATCTTGTCTCCATTAGCTACCTGCTCATTGTTTTGTCAACAACAGTGGGACAAAATGCCTGGCACCCAACTGACCAGAGGAGAGCTCTGTTTCTGCTCATGGTTTGAACTGTGGCTAGCTAGATAAAAAGCAAAAAGGGTATGGTGAAGAGAAGCTACTCAAAGAGGAGGGCATAGAGTGCCTCCTCTCATGTCATGCCCCAGTGACCTGTGTCTACCCGGATCTCACCTCCTGTTTAACTACTGAACTCAACAATCTATGATCCCACTGAGGAGTTCATTACCCTTGTGATTCAACCATCATCTCACACCATGAAATATGTGGGGCCATTGTATATATCCAAATCTTAACATTTTACCCAAAGCTATACAATGGTCATATCCATTCAAGAGGCAAAATTTAGTAAGTCCATCTTTGAGTTGCCACTCATAACAGTACTAGTATTGCTAAAAAAGCCCAAGTCCAAAGATTTTCCTGAGACTGAACACAAACTCTGAGCTTGAGTCACTGTTAAAATTAAAGAAAGTAAATGCTGGACGTGGTGGCTCACGCCTGTCATCCCAGCACTCGGGAGGCAGAGGCAGGAGGATTGCTGAGTTCAAGGCTTGCCTGGACTACATAGTGAGCTCAAGGCCAGCCTGAACTAAAAAGCGAGACCCTGTCTCAAAAAAAAATTAAAGAAAGTAAACTACTTCCATCATACAATGGCACAGCATTTATGTTCACTTCCTAAAAGAAAGAAAGAAGGACGAGACAAGAATAAGACCAGAGCAAGAGCAAAACCATCAGGATAAACATTGAATTCTTTATGTGGTTGCCCAGTGTTTGGAGTAGTTTGTGGGTACTGAGCTCTACAGGATTTGAGTACCCTTGTCCCTGCAGTACAGCCAGTTGCAGTCCTGTGGTTCTCTCTTGAAGTGGCTTTACACACTATGCAAGGCTCTCCTCAGTAGATATTCTGCGTTCCTCACATCACTAACTTTCTTGGTCCCCCCCACCCCAGCTTTGCTTTTAATTTCAGACCCTGCCAGCTCTGGGAAAGAATTTCTAGCCTCCCAAGATTTCTGATATCTGATGAAAGGGAGACTGACCCCATAACTGTTACATACTGAATACCTATGAAACCAGCATCACCTGAATGATACCAAAGCTTTCCACCCTTCAGATCAATACCCCAGCCCCCTTGAATCATGGCTTAGGAGCTCCCTGAATGCTTGTGCATTTGGAAGCAAACTCCACGGTACCAGTTTCCTCTGTGGACATTCTGCAATCTCTACTGTTACCTAAGATATTTTCAAACTATCTAGCTTATTGTCCTGATACAAAACACTTCACCTCCTTTTAATGCTTATCTTTTTGGCAAACATACTTCTGATGATATCACCTTTCAGGCTCTTCCTTTCTGATGAAATTTCAAGCTTTTCAAATGTACTTTTTAATTTAATTTATTTTAATTTATTGGTACATTAAATATACACATCACAATTACACTCCACATTGAGAATTTGTACCAGGATATGACATAATTTAATTCTCATTTTTCCCCTTCTCATACCCACCCTATGACCCTCCACTCCTATATACAAAACCTTTGCTTCCTTTTTTTAGCATCAGTTTTTTCTTTCCCCTCATTATTTACCCATAAACCCCATTTGCCTTTGAATATTTACTTCAAATGTGTTCTTTGTTCCTAATTTTCACTGTAGATATATCTAAAAACTGTCAGCAGTACTCATGCCATACCATGCACATTGGGCTGCCTTGAAATTTCCTCCATCAGATTAATTCATCCACTGCCCTTAATCTAAGTTCCAATAAGACTCATTATACATGTATACATACTCCAAAATCTGAAAATCTCTGAAGTCTAGTATATTTCTTGTTTTAAGCACTTCAGACAAGAGGTGACCATTCTCTATCAAGGTCAAGGCTTTTAAACTGCTTGAATTACTTGATTTGAATAGAATCACAACTCTAAATGACATGAAACAGAAAACTAGGATATTTGACAGATTAAAGCACCTTGTAATATCACTAATTATTTTTCTCATCAGTCCCAAATTAATTTTATTTGGTTCAATGATCTTCCAGAGAAATCTGTGTGATTTATAAAGTGATAACAAAATATAGACAATATAATAACTTTCTAGGCTGAGCATGTGATGAAGCAACTGAAATGAGAAGAATGTGTGATTCACTGGAATTGAGGTATATATCACTCTGTCCTTCACAGAGTTTGCCTATCTTTGCTGTAGATTAAAATGAGTGAGAAAACACAGTATTGTGCTGTATATCAAAATACTGTACCTCTCTATCTGTCTCTATCTCCTTTTGCCTATCCACTCCTTACCCCACTATATCTAGAATTATACTTGAAATGGATTTGATTGTATTGGCATTCATTTGTATCATTTGTATTATTTTTAACCCATAATGAAGAATCTGTTACATTTCAGTTGTTTTTTTCAATTGACTTTGTTTATACATTTTATCCATGCATTATGATCACATTCAACATTGAGAATTTGCACCTGTACATGATACATCTTGATTCTCATTTTTTTCCTTTTTCTTTTGCCCACCCTAAAACTTTCCCCTATACATATAAGCTTTGTTTCCTTTTTTTTTACTATCAAATTATTTTCTTTCCCTTCTTTACTTTCCCCTACCTTCCCTTTTCCTTTTGGACATTTTCTTCCTGTTTCACATTACCCATCATACATTTTGGCATCCATTTGCACCGTCAGTTTTTCATACTAGAGAAAAGTATGATGTTTATATATCTGTGTCCTATTTATTTCACTTATGAGTATTTCCTCAAGGTACATCAATTGGAGTAGAAATGACTCAAATTTATCATTTTTATGCCTGAGTAATACTTCATCTTATGTTTTTTAAAAATCTCCTTTATCCAATATTATATTGATGGGCTGTTTCCAAGATTAAGTTATCATAGACTGAGTTTTTATAAACATGGATGCACATATGTTGCTGTGACATGATTTTTTAATTCTTTCATGAATATACCTAGCAGGGAAATAGTTGGGTGAAATGGGACCTCTAATCCTAGTTTTGTGTTTTTTTTTTTTTTTTTTTTTTTTTTTTTTTTTTTTTTTTTTTTTTTTTTTTTTTTTTTTTTTTTTTTTTGAAACAGGGTCTCATTTTGTAGTTTAGGCTGGCCCTGAGCTCACTAAGGAGCCCAGGCAAGCCTCAACTCAGCAATCCTCCTGCCTCTGCCTCCCAAGTGCTGGGATTACAGGCATGAGCCACCACACCTGGCACTATGGTATGTGGTGTTGATTGCTGGTGGACGTGAGTCACCATGCCCAGCATTGTATGTGGTTAGCGGGGATCAAACTCAAGACCTTGTGCTTGCGAGGCAGGAGCCAGAACCATTGAGTTAAATCTCTGGCCCTCTAATCCTACTTTTTAAAGGAATATCCACACTGATCTCCGTCAGTCTACACTACTAACAACAGTGGGGAAGAGTTCTTTTTCTCCCCACAGCCTCATAGGCATTTATTGTTGGTTGATTTCATGATAGAAGCCATTCTTTTAGAAGTGGGAAGGAATCTTAGTACTGTTCTCCTCTGCATCTCTCAAATGATCGGTGATGTTTGAACATTTCTTCATGTTTTTCAGCTGCCTTTACTTCTTCATCTGAAAAATGTTTATTTATTTCAGATACTTATTTTTGAACTGGGTCTTTAAATTTGGGGAGCTGATTTTTAAAGTTCTTTATATATTCTAGATAGTAATCCTTTGTCTAAAAACTAGCTGGTAAAAATTATTTCCCATGTTGTAGGTTTTCTTTTCACTCTGTTGGTGTTTTCTCTTCTGCTGTGTAGAAGCATTTTTAGGAGGATGAGATCCCATTTGTTGATTCTTCCTGCTAGCTCTTGTACTACTAAGTTTTGCTCATATAGTCTTTCCCTAAGCCAATGTATTCAAGAGTTTTACCTAACTTATTTCCCAGCAGGTTTAGTGTTTCTATTTTAATATTTAGGTCTCTAATCACTATGATTTTAGTTGGGTGCCTGGAGAAGGAAAGAGGTCTAGCTTTAATGTTTGAAGCCCAGTTTTTCCAGCACCATTTGTTAAAGTGGCTATCTTTCCTCCATTGAGAATGTTTGGCTCCTTTATCAAAGATGAAGTGGCTTACTATATCTGGAGTTATTCCTGGATCTTTTAGTCTGTTCCATTGCTCCTCAGATCTGTTTCTTTGCCAGTAATTTGCTGCATTTATCACAGTGGCTTCGTGGCACAGTTTCAAATTGAGGATTGTGATACCTCCTGCCATGCACTTGTTACCTAGAATTGCTTTTACTGTTCTAGGTTTCTTTTACTAATCTTGGTTCCAGATGAATTTTTGGATTATTTCTCTAGCTCTGCGAAATATGCTGTTAGGATTTCAATCAGGATTGAAATATATATAGTAGTTTTGACAATATAGCCATTTTGATGATATTATTTCTTCCTACCCAGGAATAAGGAATGTCTTTCCATTTTCTGATGTGTTCTTTGATCTCCATTTTCAGAATGTTGCTCTTTTTGGAGTAGTGATTCAATCTAGCAGTCCTTTGGTTGGGTTTTTAGGATATTCTATATAGAGTATCATGACATCAGCCAATAATGTCAGTTTAACTTTTTCTTTACCTGTTTTATTCCTTTTATTTTTTTATCTTGTCTAATTGCTCTGACTAATATTTCCAAAAGTGTATTGAACAGGAGTGGTGATAGTGGATATCTGTCTTGTTTCTGATATTAGCATGAAAAGTGTCAGTTTTTTTCACATTTAATATGATGTTGGCTGTTGGTTTTTCATAAATAACTTCATCTGCTTGAGATGAGGAATGAGTGCTGAATTTTGTCAAATCCTTTTTCTGCACTTATTGAGATGACCATTTGGTTGTTCTTGAGTAGGTCAATGCAGTGTATTGCATTTACTGAATTCTGTGTGTTAAACCATCCTTGCATCCCTGGGGTGAATCAGGATATATGTCTTCTTGATGTTCCCTCATATTCTGTTTGCCAGTATCTTACTGAGAATTGAGTACACCACTACTATTGTTTAGTGCTTATCTGGCTTTTCATGTTTATTAATATTTTGTTTTATATAGTTGGATGTACTAGAATTTGGGGGATAAATATTTATTTATTTATTCTTCTTCTTGGATTGTTCCCTGCATAAGGATGTATTGTCCTTCTTTGTCTCTCTTAATTCATTTTGGTTTGAAATCTATTTTGTCTGCAAGTAAGGTAGCCATTCCTGCTTCTTTGCAATTTCCTGTCTCATGGAGAATTGTTTTCCATCCTTTTACTTTCAGTCTATGGATTTCTTCTGAATTATGTACATTTCTTATATATAGTATATTGTTGGAGCTTGCTTCTTAATCCATTCTGTGACTCTGTGTTTTTTTTTTTTTTTTTTTGGCTTTTTGAAGACAGGGTCTCGCTTTTAGTTCAGGCTGGCCCTGAGCTCACTATGGTGCCCAGGCAAGCCGCCGCGAACTCAGCAATCCTCCTGTCTCTGCCTCCCGAGTGCTGGGATGACAGGCGTGAGCCACCACGCCCAGCATTATATGTGGTAACCGGGGATCGAACTCAGGTCCTTGC